>OMNN01000807.1:0-16509 GCA_900302755.1 Chromis chromis | reverse complement strand
GACCAGAATATTAACTTTGAATTAGGTTTGTCATAAGTTCAACATTTTATATGGCTTGATTTCCATGTAGTTTAAATGTACTCATATTAAAGTAGTGTGATTCCTCAGCCAAACAAATGCCATAAGAGAAAATGTGCATGCTTGTATCCCATCATCTTCAAATTGGGGGTGTTTGTATAAAAAGGGATATCATATATTACATCTGTACATGTCTGATAGCTATTAAGATGTTTCAGTCTGCATCAGTTTGGTAGACTGACAGACATTAATCATGCTATCAGTAACTTAATCTCAAAATTGTGTGAAAAAATAAAAGTGAAAAATCTTGTAGTCACAGATCCTCAGTGGAGTTCTTGCAAAGTCTCTCACTGCAATAGTCTGATCTATCTGGTGACTAACTGCTGCCCTGCCTCTATATAGATAGATGTGGGGTGAAGAGGTCACTATCGTAGTCAGGTGCAGGCCATCCAACACATAATGAACCGTGTGGATGCTGGCTGCTGAGGGAGTGTTCAGGCCTGTGTGTCTCCGGGGCTGGACAGCGTTGGGTTATGCTGGCCGGGGGCTTTATCTCTACAACAGCTATTAGGAGGTAATTAAGTCCTAACACTGCAGAGCCTCCCATGGTTACTATAACATAACTGCAAATGGGAAGCTTACAAGCTCCTTTAGACGGCATGACAAATTGAATGGAACTCATTGGGCTTCAGCTATTATTCCAGCGGCCCCATCTGGCTGGGAAAAGATAAAGGGGATTTGCTGGAGGTTGTGAGGGGTTGAGCCTCCGTGCTCGGTGTGTGAGTGTGTGTGCGTGAGGGATAAGGAACAAGAGGGGGGTCCCGGTCCGGCGTAAGGGAGTGTTTTGAGGGTTCCAGGGGGATTTTTTTTTTCCTCCTCTTTGGTCTGAGCTTCAATTCAACAGGCAGCCTGAGATTTGCTTTGGCCAAATGTTACAAATGTTTCGACAACCTGGTCTCTGATCCTCTGGGGTCACCCAGGAGGGCACGGGGGTACAACAGCTTTACGCCCAGAGATTTAACAAAGCAGCATGGGGATGAATATATTCACACTTGTATTCACTGCCCAGGCCTCCAGATGCTTGTTTTAGGGAGACGGAGGCTAGACTGAGCCGCACTCTGCCCAAAGCAGGCCAGCTGGCGATTTGTGTCCATAGTACGTACGCGACCGAACTCATGTTGACAAAAAAGTGTCACGTTTGCTGGAGTGATGGCGTCAATTGTCAACGAGGGAAAAGATGGTTATTCTAAGACTGTTGAAAGTTTTTAAAGAGTCTTAGAGAGTTTTGAAAGAAACTCCTTCATATAAAAAATATGCACAAACTTTCTTTCTCCACCTTAAAGTGTTGTGCTGGTTATACATGGAAACTACAGTACGTCAACATAAATGCACCAGAGATGTTTTCATTGAATATTTAGGACATTTTTGTGACAACAAAGCAAGCAGCAGAGCAGAAAATTGAAAGATACTGTCGACAAAGGGACATGTAAGAAAGATTATGAGCCAAATTCTATACTGATACATGTTTCTGTTATTTTGTCCACCCTATTTATAACAATGACGGTAGGCTATGTAGCAGAAATAATTTCTATATGAAGCAATACAAACACCACAAATTGCACCCTCTAAAATGACCATAAAAGTGAATAATCACTTCTCAGTTTCAGCAAAAACTGAAAATTATAACCTTCAAGAAGCAATCAATTACTGCAGGACTCTTGCATTACTTTTAGTTAGATGTGCTTAATAAACTGACAAAGGATTATATATCTACCTAATCAACACTCATGCTGGTAAATTTAAAGATTTCATCCAAACTGGCATGTCTAGTTTGCTCTAAAAGCCCACAACACCACTGTATTAATATTAAAGTTCTGCTTTCTTCTTTATCTTCTTCCTTGAATTCCAATTGGCACACAACAAAACTGCTTTAGTGTCACCAACTGGTCGACTGGGGTTGGATTTTTACATTTTTCTCAGCAGGTTTTGTCACCTCCAACTATCTTTGATGGGAAATTTGGAGTTTCTGGTTGTTGTATACCATCATCACTGACATGATATATCTGTTTTTGTTGTCTGGTATTTCAATTTCGTTGAAAAGTCTTTAACAATTTGTAAAATTGTTGGACTAGCAGACCGCTTTAAAGATGGTAGGCACACTGGGCTCTAGGACAGGGTGTTCTTTTAATATGTATAAATGTCTATTTCTAATAACTTTTAATAAAACCAGAAGACTATTAAAGTTTGCAGTTGGCTTGTAGTGTCTTGTGGAGAGAACAGAGCATCATGAAAAGGTTAAAAAATCTCATTACATAGTCTGTATTTCATAATGGCATCTTCAACTTTATCCACCCTAGAGTTAATTTTCAGATAAACAATGGGGAAAAAAGTGGACGAGCAGCCCTGAACAAAAAGAAAATATATCTGGTTTCTGTGGATGCGGCGGAGAGACACTGATAGCCCTACAGTATCCTCAGCGCTGCATCACAATGGCTGTAAAGGGGTCTAATGATGGGGATCTGCCAGGCTTAACAGGCTCTCATTCAGATGGCGATTGTCAGAAGGCATGAGACAATAGGCTGAGGAATAACAATGGCGTACACAAGCAGCCCAGGCCATCCCCGTTCTGCTGCAATTAGCGTCATATGGAGGCACTGAGAGGCTGGGTTACATTCCTTTACTCTCACTACCAGCCTCCTGATCCCATCACACGCACAAGCTCATCATCCCTAACAAGGGGGCGGACTACTTTATTACCACCTCACTGCTAACCAGCTGTCACACCCCCAACACACTCACATAGACACACACAAGACACTCCAAGAAAAAATACAAAAAGGGGGTTTTAACACCTTTTGGGTCGAGTCTGGAAGGCGGTGCAGGTGTTTGTCTGGAGCGGCTATGAGGAGGTCAACTGGTGTTTCCCCATGCATGAAATCAAATTGGAGGTTTTGGGTGAAACATGATCAGACAGGTGAAGGTAAAGATGTCTGAGCAGTGTTGCTTTTGTCACCAAACAAGCTCGTATAAAAAAAAAAACTGTCGTGCATTAAAACCAAAGCATGGGGCTGTATTGGTGAAGCCATAAGGTATGATTCAGGAAGTGTAGCTTTAAGTGACACATCATTGAGTTTAAGGCTCAACACGTTGATTTAAAATACTACAAGACAGCATCTCCTTCATTCAAAAACAGAATGCAGTTTATATTCCAAAGTGATCTACCAGGAACCTACATTTACAGAACCACCACCACATCCCTACTGTTAAAAAGCCAGGTTTTAACCTTTTATACAAGACAACATGGATATGTTTAGTATCTGCTGCACACTGGCCTCATTCAAATGAATGAGAAGTCTATGTTTTTTCCACACAGGGCTACACATGGCTTAAGGAAGGCGATAAAGGTGGATGGGAGGGCTTCAGAATCAGTTTTATTAGGCAAGTATGTGTTTTCTTTGCTCTCAAAGTACGTAGACACAAAACCCATGTGCATTTGAACAAGGGAAACAGGTGACAGAATGAAAATGAATGTGTAGCTACTATGTACAACTATATGAGTACAAAGAGCTTACATGGGTGTGTTCCAATAATCAAAGTACCAGACTACATAGTATTCCAGAAAAGGGTTGCGTACGTCTTAATACATGTCAAATGCAGTATTGCAAAAAATACCAGGTTGTGCTACTGCATCCTCTGAAAGCTAGTATGCTTTTCTGACCCACAATCCTCTGCACACCTGAGGATATGTCATATGTCTCACACTAGTATGAACAGACAGATGATGGCTCATTTTGCACAGATACATGAGCAAGACGGTCAAGGCACAATATTATGACAAAGCTGTAAGTTACAATTATATGCATGCTGCATAGACCAGTACATTGTAAAGGCAGCTGTAGTACGTATAGAGTATGCAATTTGGAATGCAGCCTATGACACATGGAGAGGGGGCAGTAAACGTGGGTTCTTTCCAAAAACATAACCAAGTAGTTTTACTGATTTCTTTAGGAACTGTTAAAGTACTTGTTTTGGAAGGCTTCAGGTAGAAATAGTTGTTGCACAGCCAGGAAAGGTCGTTTGAAAGACTGAGCAGACGTTAATGACCTTTGAGGCCCAGAGGACGGACAGGTCTCCACAGCGGAGCCACAGAGCCCATGGAGCTGCAAAACAGGAGGGGGGATTTTGGGCCCACTTGGCAGCTCAACATACTAGCTCTCCTTCAATTCTTCAGCAATTATGCTGTCATCAAGCCATTTTGCCTTTTTGAGAACGACGAGAGGAACACAAATAAGGGCCACGTTGGTTTAATTAAAATAATACCAATTCATGCTCCAGCAAGATGCTTGAGGCGTCATTAGGAGAAGCAGCAGCACAGAAAGGGCCTGTTCCTGTGTGTGTGTCTGTGCACGTGAGTGTGTATATGCATGTATGCCCATTATGTATGTGAGAAATTTTGAGTATGTGTGTGTGCATGTGTGGGCGTGTGTCCCCTCACTTCCAGTCCATTGAGCCGCGGTGCTGCTGCATGCTCTCCGCTGCCCTGGTTTTGGTCCAACAGAACAGAATGTGTGGAGGGAAGGAGGGAGGCGATGGGAGAAAGCAGAAAAGAGGAGGAGGAGGCGGAGGAGGTGGTGGTGGTCCGCTTGGAGGGGGCTGTTTGTCACTGTGAATCGGCTCAGGGTGGTTCACATCATCTGGCCATTGATGGCCGCCCCTCCCCTGTTGTAAAACAAGCTCCTGTGGGCCTGCCTGAACACTGGGGGCATTGTGTCCCACCCTCGCAGGAAACATACCACCCAAAGTGCTGCTACCCCCACCACCCACAGCATCCCCAATCCTCCGCTCCCTCCGTCCATCTCAACCTTTTTCCGCCCTCGCTCCAGCAGAGTGTGATGTTAACCTCGAAGCCAGGGGGGTGAAGGCGACGAGACTCGGGCAAGTGCGATCATTTGAGAGCAACAGGTAGGACTAATGAGGCTGGAGACTGAAGGATGGAGGGAAAGCAAATGGAGGAGGCCGAGGGAGGTGCAGGGAGGAAGACAGATTTGAAGGGCCGGTGTAAAGGGGGCGTTCCCCATGGTTTCCGTAATATGGAGGGCTAATGGGAAGATTGATGGATTGAGACAGCAAAACAAAACAAGGGGTGGTGATAAAATGTAGAGTGGGGGATAAAGCAAGTAGAGAATCGGGCTGAATGGTGTCTTGAAGCCTCCAATTCTGAGGATGTGTGAGTGTGTGTGTCACAAGGCCAGGAGAAGGAGGAAAATTTACTGCCTTTGGGGGCAGGGAGTGGGTGTGACTCGTTCCCTAATTGCCAGGGAGGTCTCGGGAGCTTTGGGTACAAGACATGTGTGAAGGGTGGGAGAATAAGACAGGATACAAGAGGTTAGTGCAGGTCAATGCTGACCACCTAAGATGCCCCTTGCAAAAGATGCTCACCCCCCCCCAATTCCATCTCAACCTTCCCCGAGTGCCCTGGCTGAATGCTATAAATAAATATCGTGTCTTCTCCTCTAAAAGCTGATAATTTACTGCCCACCCATTCCGTTCTGCCCATCTCTTCTCCATTTCTCAGCGCCGTTGCCAGGCGGTGAATGGAGCTCGTCCTTTGAGTTTGGAGAGCCAGGCCTGTGTTTTCTGGAGGGGCTGTCCTCAAAGTTTGGAGCACTCTGGAGTGGACACACACAAACACACATATGCTTATATGTTGAATGCCACACATGCTCCTTTTATCAGCCACCTCTGAAATGGCAACCCTCGTGGGTAGAGTATGAGGGATGCTTGTGGGAGAAACCTGTTGTTCGAAGCAGGTGAAGAGAGCCAACTCTTTTCTTTTCTAATTAAATCCGAGACTAACAGGTGCTTCAGGTTGATGATTCTTAACTTTGGGTGAGAGTCGGAGGCAGACATGTTCGTCAGCGCACTCTCTTAAATCTGCTGCAGTGTTGTTATGCACATTCCTGCACTGTGACTGCATTTTGTAAAACTTGAGGCCTAATTATTTAATGTAAGTCCAACAGATGGGTTGTTTGTTCCAACCATCTAAAACAACCCATATAAACATTTCTGAAAGGACCAATATGAGTATTTCCACGTTGAAAGAGTGACCAAAGTTGACATATGGTGGATTTGATGGATTTGATGGGTGGTGACGGTGAGATTTTAAAAGTTTGTGGTCTGGGTTACACATACATTTTGTTTGTACTCACTGCTTGCTTAGGTTTAGGCAGAAAACCAACTGTCCCTCCACAATGTTAAGCATCTATCTGTCCATCCAGCTCCATCTAAAGGTGAAAACACCAGTGGAGATTTTACACTGGCACTTGTTCAAACGATTGAGGTCGCTTCATTTTAAAACTTAACAATAGGTCTATAATACACTGCTTGCAAAATGACTCATGGGGTTGTATTTTGGAGGAGGACATGTTTTGTCAATTAAAAAAAACATTATGTACATCTTTTGGTCATGTTTTTGTAAAAAAAAAAAAAAAAGCATTAAAAGTGCCAATTTATTGAGTGCAAGAGTGAAACCATGATGTAAAACTCACCGTTCAGTTAAAAGATTTTAAGTTCTTTATCACCAAATAGTATATGGTCTGCACTTATATAGCGCCTTCTACCTTAGTGGTACCAAAGCGCTTTACAATATCATTCACCCATTCACACACACCAATGGCGACAGAGCTTCCATGCAAGGTGCCTGCCTGCCATTGGGAGCAACTTGGGGTTCAGTGTCTTGCCCAAGGACACTTCGGCATGGGGAGGGGCCAGGGATCGAACCGCCAACCTTGCGATCAGTGGACAACCCGCTCTACCATCTGAGCCACAGCCACCGCCACCAAGAAAATTTATTTCAACATTCTCGTGTATGGTAGGATGTAAGTCATACAATTGCAATGTCTGGTTAAGTTCTGTCCCATTGTTTCTTCTTGGACCCTCCTTTATCTCCGTTGTCTATCCAATAAAACGTACAAATGTCTTTAAAAAATCAAAATCGGATAAAATAAATTAATTTAACCTGGATATTTCTTGTGTTCTTTGAATTTTTGAATCTGTATTTTTCTACATTATTTCTGCACTTGGCTGGGACTGATGTTAAAGTGCAGCAAGTGTTGACAGGAGGAGGTCAGAGTGGACGGATCGGAGTCAAAATTGTGTCCTCCTAACTTTTCTAAACTGTCACCACAGTCCTCCTTTAATCTTAAAAGATTATTCCAGTATATTACAGCTTGGATCTTGTTTTTGGACGTCATGGAAGAGTCAGAGAATCAATCAAGTTTTAAACCATTAAGTCAGACATACTTATTAAGAGGAGAATATGAAGGAAAAAATGGCCCAAGTAATAAATAAATAATCTGTCAGCCAAGTTTAGTAGTGTAAACTAGACTTTAACCAGAAGCAGCAGATGATAAAGTATTCCTAACAGTCAGTTTTACAATACGCCACTGGATTTTAGGCCACTTCTGGTATTTTAAGAAGTAGGACCTGTTGCTCTATCCACTATTAAACTAGAAATCTCATTCCAACTAATTGTTTTAATTACTTTTTCCTCCTCCACTTTTGCTTTCCTTTTCTTTCTTGAGGCCATCTGCTTCCCTGGCACCCTTTCCTGCCTGACATTCACCTGGAGGAACAGAAAAAAAAACCAAAAACAAAGAAAAGCGCAGAGAGAGTGTGCAGCTGAGACAGATACAAGTATGAAACCGCCAGTGCTGCCATGGTGCCATTCACTCAACTGCTGTAGCTCGACAAGGGACCGAGAGTGAAAGAATGAGAGGGGAGAAAAGAATCAAAGAGAAGGAGAGTGTGCTGGCAGCTTCTCTCTGCCTCTGCTGCCATGGCAGAGTCAAACAGACACAACTAAGAAATTGTAACCCTAACAGGGGGCACAGGGAGGGCACCGAGGGATGGGAGAGGGGAAGAAAATAGTGTCTGTATTCCCCAGTAAATCAGGGCTGTTGAGAAGGTCGGGGCTTTGCCAGTAAAGCGAAGAAACGACGGTGGCAGCTGCACCCAGTTCAGTGCCTGCTGACAGAGAGGAGGCTTTTGTTCGCGCCACAGTGAACAGCATAGGGTGGCATGGTCTGGAATGTGACATTATTGTTTTTATTAATAGAGACTGGGTCAAAATGGGGCGCACTGAGGGGGCAATTAAGAGAGAGATTTTTGTTTTTGTGCACATATAATGCCATGTGTGCCAGTTGTAGCTGGTACGGTCCTACAGCCGGGAGAAAGTAAAGTAAAAAGTCAGGGCACATTTCTCCGTTATAGCTGTACAGAGTTTGTTCAATTGCATCACCTCTTAGATGGTAACTTCAGTTAATTGCAAAGAGAGCATTGGAACAGAGGTTGTGTGCATCATTTAGATGAAATAAGAGAAAATGTCATTAACAGAATAATGAAAAGACGGTTAGTCTGGTTTATTAGAAATACAATATGTGCTTTGTTAATAACTGATAAATAATTTATCGATTGCATCTTTGTTGTTTTTGCAGTTATCTGTTTTTCTGCTGCCCTTGCACATGTTGCACTGCTATTAACAGGACTTTAATTTCATCATTCACTGTATTTTTTTTAAAATTGTTAGCATTTGACACTTTATGGTGCATTTTTCAATTTAGTATTTCTTTTCTTATTCATAGTATATTTTTCACTTTATTGTGCATTTCCTATCTTAATATATTTTTCTATTATATTTTATATTTTTCTATTGTGGTGGTGGTCACTTTATTCTTTCTGCTTGCTACTGTAAAAACATAATTTCTCCTTTGGGATCAATAAAGTATTACTATTCTATTCCATTCTATTCTTCAATGGTTTTCACTAAAAGTGACACCTGTGTCACCCAAACATTGGCAAAATTAACAAATTATCCCTCAAATCCTAAAGAATTAGCAGCTAAAACAAGTTTCTGTTAGATGCAAATCCTATTCTTCAGATTCAGTAAAAGAAATAATGAACCTGTCCTGTAATATCTGGCACTCATAAGCAATGTCTGTTGATCACTTTGGACTGATATTACATGATGCAATGCACACAAACACAGCTATTTTCCACAGTCTAACTGTTAACAAGTCAAAACCTGACTTCCTCCTGGCAGCACCTGCAGTGTGCTTCAGACTGCATGTGTGCATTCACTTGTGTGTGTGTTTTTCCCTGCATGGATGCATGTGTGTGAGTTTAACAGGCAGGTGGTAATGAGGCAGACTGAGCTGTGCTGGCTTCTATAATGAGGAGGCAGGCAGTGAGGGGCAGGGCCACTGCCACTAATGGGCCCCTATAGTCTCTAATAAGCAGTAATTATAGTGTGTGTTTACCAAGTGGCTCCAACAGGGTTGAAAATGGTTACCTTCGCACGTCGCTCCTCCACCACCGGCCCTTCCACACAGGAACACTAAGTGACAGCACTGGAGAGAGCTTTTTGTGTGTGTTAGAATTAGCATGTGTGCTAACAGTCAAGGCAGAGGAAATATTTAGGGGTGCTGGTATTCTTCAACCTGTGTTTTATTGACTTTTGCTTAAGGCATATAAGACCTCCCTTTTGTTCCAAGTGTCTGACTAGAAAAGGTTTTTTCTGTTTTACATCACTCTTCCTGAAAAACTGAAACATGATGTGATTTTCTGTTCCTATAACATAACATTGGAAGATGTATGTGATACATTATTTAATTAGCATTCAGAAAGCTGATGAATGTGCATTATAGTTTGTACTCACAATCATCGCAATGGAAAAGGTACGATTTAAAGTAAGTCAAATTAACTCAAACACATAATTCATTCAGATTTAAGGGCTCTACAATACTTCTTTTTTTAACTAACTAAGACAGATATTGTTGACATGCCAGCTCTGCATATGAACAGCAAAATGAGGAAAGCACCAAAATGGAAGAGTTGGTTGCAAAAAGAAATCCAGTATTTAAGTTGTATGGAAACATTTCAGCTACAGAAAGGTTGATGTTGACCAAAAACAGGTACTCTGTTTCTAGTGTCTTGCAATCGTAGCCACTACACGAGGCAACAAAACTAATTTAAGTCCTACCATCCGCTTTATTAATGACAACTTCCAACTGTAAAGTCGTCGTTTGCAAACAGCATTTTTCCTAGATCATTATACAATTGACAACATTGCAGTAAGGATGAGAGAAGCTGACTGCAGCCTCAATGAGAGACATCAAGTCTGCATAACTACAGACAATGCGTGAACATGCTGAAGGCTGCAGCTCTGACAAGAGGACCAGGCTGTAGCATTTTGGCCACAGGGTGCATGTTGCAGTTGGTAAATTATACCTATCCGATACTTATGAATATATTAATCATAATCCATTATATATAGCAGAAAAATATATTGCAATGTCAGATTTTTCCAAAATCATGCAGCCCTCGATCAAATAAATATTATTTATGGTGCAAAACACAAATCAATAAGACACAACTGGGCTTGAAATAAAGTAGATAAGTGATGCTAGTGCTTCACTTTGGGGCTGATGTTTCTACATCACCGGCTGCATCCCCATCTAAAAACACTCAAGCATTCAGATTTGCTTTTCATTAAATGTGAATGCAGGGATAAATGACATTATATGCCAAGTCTAAACTACACCTGTCTGACATTACACCCATGTATTTCCCAGTTCACGGGCATAAATCTGCTTCTCAAACAGCCTCCAGTCTTCTGTTTAGAATACCAGTATCTTAGGTTTGCATCCAAGTCGTCATAACTGTGGCTTTTATCAAATATAGTTAGTTGCAGAAAGTTTTATGTGATACTATAAAGCCAACAACAGTTTATGGATGGCAATGTTTTTTCCGCAGAAACACATTTTGCCAATTAAAACTACATGAGTAAGCATATACATAGTGGGCAATAATATTTGTGGGGGGTTTTAACTTTAAAATGTTTTTTCTGAAGTCCACAAATTCTGTAAATTCAGGGGTCTCAGAATTCAAATTCAAAAACTGTAAAATACACAAAGAAACCACAAAATAAATGTTAAAAAATTTAGAAACATCTGCTGAAGTGTTTCATTGCATCAGCTCTGTTAACACGAAGACGATCCCTGAAAGAAAAAAAAAAGTGTAAAAGTAGTTCTAGGACCAAAAACAATTATTCAGTGAGAGGAAGATGACCATAGTTATGCAATACTGGTCACAGTCATCTGAAAAAGTTATGCTTATGACCATAAACAACAAGAAAACTGTAAAATAAATCATTAAATGAAAGTAGAGACTACATTTTCTTCTTCAGGCTTGACAAATGTAAAGTTTGAAGACAAAAACTCTATCTATCATATTTGCTATAAAAACACAACAGGTGCCTCTTTTTTGAAGATTACCAAGCATGGCACATTAATTGAAGAGGCTGTCTGGTACTACTATGTTTAAAACTGGTGTAGCCTTTGTTGTGCTTCATTTCTGTTGCAGACATCAACTCAGACTACATTTACACTATTATGTTTTCATTTAGGCTTCATTGCAGAAATAATCTTCATGCATACTAGCACATCTGAAGAAAAGCCACATTGCATGACTATTCGCGTGCAGTTGGAGGTATAAATGCGAGAAAGGGGCTGGTTATTTAGAAAAAATTAGAAAATGATACAGAGGAAGAACAGCCACGGTGAAAAGTAAGACCAGAGATTTCCTCAACTTAGCAGCTGCTCAAACAGACAAGGTCAGCAGCACCTGTAGCCTAATTTGTTAATCGTACCACTGATAGTATGATTAATTAATACTACGTAATAGTTTAACTAACCAGTGGTACCCAGTGAAAAATAGTCACTTGATAGAAGCAAGACAAATCAGGGAATTTACATAATGACAGTGAGGCCCAAAGAAAGCAAACACGGCTGTCTCAAAACGTCTATGTTCCTGCATGTCCACACTAAAACACAACCCTGGAGTTTTCAAACTAAAACAGTGTCAGCAGCATTTCCAAAAGTCACCATTATTGGAGTTTTTGGACTCCACACAAGGTGTAAACATTGCAGAAGTAATGCGTTTTACAATGAAAACATATGTGCGTCCCTGTAGCTTCAGGCTGCTTTCACATTTCACTCGTACCTGCATATCAACCACCTGAAGTTTTAAAGTGTTGCTGAACTTTCAGACTCCTCGTCTCCCCTTTGGGTGCACTTTGACCTCCACTCAACCTCTGCCTGACCCTCTGAAGACACTCTGCATTTTGGCGAAGCCCTCTCAGTGACCTCATCAATCACAACACCAGCAGCCAGCCTGCAGGTTCACCCTCTTTTCTGTGGCCGCTACTGCATTGTTTTCTTTCTGTCTCCTTCTATGCATCGATATAACAGTCTTTTCTCTTGTTGTTTCTTCTGCTCTCATCACATGCTGTGATTTTGATTAGTGTACGACTGTCAAACCAGACAAATCACACGGCTCTCCTCCATGTTGCTGCTCAATAAATTAATATCATTGATCGTGAGGGCCTTTATGTCTGCCGGGCATTCACATGTTCAACACTCCTTCCACATTGTCTTCTTTGGCAGCCTTAACGTTTTCCTTTCAATTCCTTTCTCCTGGATTCTTGCACAGAAAATGGCAAAGCTTCTTCTTGAGCTGTCAACAACTTTTTGACAACTCTGTTTATCTGTTCTGCTAGACAAAGGTATGATCACATAACTAATTTGACAGAATGTCTCTTTGCAGCAATGCAGAGACTTTACTTAGATCTCACTGTCCAAATACGTTTGTCTACTTTTAGTTTGGGCCTCATAGTTCCAGTGAGAGAAGAGAAGTTGTCATATTATAGTCATATTTTAGACACAATTTAACTTTACCGGGTTGGGAAAAGTCTTTTCCTGTTTTAACATGTCAATTTCACTTAAGAGTAACTTTTTCAAACTCTCTCTCCTATAATACCTATGAGGGAAAATTTCAGTGTGGTTGCAGTTAAATCTTTGAGACCAATTCACCTGAGAAGAAGGGAATCTGGACACAAAGTGCATCTGTTGGCCTCTAAGTATCTTTGCAGCACGTATCAAATGAAACCGCACCACCTCATCTTTTACCAACAATGCTATACAGTCTGTGCAGTGTTGGCAAGAAACAATAATCCTAAACTGACATCTGATTCAATCAACCATTACTCACGAACTTGTCATTGTATTAATATAATAATATAACTCTTCTGCACATCCAAGAGTGTCTGAGTGGGAGCATTCTCGCAGGATTTGCTCTTCAAGGCTGCAAAAAAATAGAGATGCTTTTCTTCCTCAGACTTAGAGTGAGGACAGCAACACCTCCCTTATTTGTCTGTCAACAAAGTGGCAGGAAACTTCATCATTAGCGTTGGCAAGTCCATCCTACACCACAGAGATCATGCCCACCTAGCTACCCTGATTAGCCATTAAAATGATAACCTTTCTCACCAGATTGACCACCTGTCCCATACTCAGTCACAAAGCAGGAACAAGTGATAAACCAGGCAGCCATGGAGTCTGATCTTACCCAGGAATCATCACCCAGTTTAATGCCCATTGTTTTAGAATGACTTGTTTTACAGGTATGATCTTTGGCTGCCCACATATCAACGACTGGTGCTGGTAAAATAAGTGATTACCAAGGTGATTACTGAAGGCTGAAGGCGTCACAGCAGAGGTTTAATGAGTACAAAGACGCAGATTTAATGTGATATTCACACATCAGTCTGCCTTTGTCTGAGCAGGATAAGCTTGAATGCTTCACTATGGCAATAAGAGAGAGACAAACTGCAGGCTAAACAGTGCGTCGGTTAAAAGAAAAGAGAATTTAGCCTGATCAGATATCAGCGGCCACTCATAAACACTACGCTCGCTACTTTCTGCCTTTGGATCTCTAATCCAACATTAGCAGCAGGGTCTTTGCTCTCATTCAGGGTGGTATTCCTCCGGCCGTTGGGCTCATCTTTGATGTGGAGATGAATGTGTCGGATAATGTTGGTCCACTATCTCACTGGGCCATTCACATGTCATGAGAACAGCAAACCAGCAAGCAAAAAAAAAAAAACTGGGTCTCTAATCTGGTGCCCATGCTGGGACGAGGCCACGAGTTCGCTAACAGCACTGCTAGCTCTGTGTGTGTGTGGTGTTTGCCCACAAGTATTCAGATCCTTTGATCAAATAAAAGTAGCAACACCAAACTTTAAAAATACTGCAATAATTACAGGTAAAAAAATATATTATTCTGAAAGAATGTCGTGTTAACGTCCAATAACTTTACTGCTGTTACTGGATCTGTGTTACTAATGCACAAATGTGTAAGCTAAATGCACTTTTTAACATTTTTATTTTCTAGCATTAATCTAGAACCCTGAAAAAGTTCTAGGCTGTTCCTATGGGTAAAATAAAAAATTTCTAGAGTATCTTAAAACTACAGCTGTCAAATCAATGAAAAAAATAAAAGTGTTTTTTTCTTTGAATGAATATAAAGCTTATCTGGTGTTGAGCTCTTCCGTGGTTGTTCATCTGTTTAATCAGTGGCCTTTTGTACAGGCTTGTGTCATTTTGGAGAGCGGTTGAGCCATTTTTGACAAATTTTGAGTTGTTTTTGACAAATCCTGACACACTTTGAACAATATTTACTCACTTTGGAAAAGATTTGTCTCATTTTGGACAATTTCAGAAGCAACTATGTTCTCTGGCAGAAGAAGTTTTTTTTTTTTAATGAATATAAAGTGTTATCTTGTGTTGAGCTATTTCATGGTTGTTTTCCTGTTCAACCATTGGTACAATATCCAATCTTCATATCTTAATATTTTAGAGGCCGTACAAAGCAAAAATCTTTTTCCTTTCAGTGGCAAAAAAACTAAATTAATGTAATGTAATTTTGTGAAGCAAATTTAAAAACCAGCAAAAAAGTTAAAAGTTAAATTAGAGATAATGAATTAGCACTTTGAACCCAGTTAGTTACTTTTAAGTCACTAATAATTTCAGATCTAAAAAAACAAGCTTCGATATGTTTTCTACTGCATGGCCAAGCAATGTTCTTTATTATTATTATTTTTTAAAGGACTTGATGAAAAGCAGGAAATCCTTACATTTTAGAGGCTGGACGAAGCAATAATTTTTCTCTCAATCATTTAATGGACCAATCATTTAGTTCCATTTAAAATTGTAATTTTTTTTCATTTACTTTAGCTTTTTGTGCCCCCAGAAAACAGAAAACCGCCACCATAAATTCAATATTGAACTGAATAATTAAATAAAGTTTGCATTTCAGGTTGATTTTAAGGCTTAAAGGTACAATAACTTCTCCATCAATATGTAGTAGTATGAACATGCTTATTTGATAGTGCATTTTGTCAAGTACTGTAGTATATTAAGTAAGTTTCCACCACCAGCGTTGGTGCACATCATGCCTGCATTAGTCAGAAAGAAACAGGCTACATTTGAGTGGCTGAGTTATCACTTGGCCCATCGCTGTTTTTCCATGACAATGAAAACAAATCCAGCTTACACTCATTTCTGTTTTCTCTCAGACTCTGTATGTGTGAGAGAAAGCCTCCCTCTGTCCTCACTCTATAAAGGCTTGATCTCTGCCTCTGTTGAATATGTTAATCCATCTGGTGGTCCCCCTGCTCTTTCTCTCTGCCCACGAGACCCCCACTGCCCCACTCTCCCTTCCCAAGTAGGGGAAAGGGGATCTGGGATACTTCAGCCGAGGCTTGGTGGGCCAGGACTTCATCCCCCTGGTTGATTATGTGTGGCGAAGAGAAGAGGGAGAAGGAGAGTTTGCGGGACGTAATCCTATTGACCATCCCTGTCCCATATGGTGAACGCACTGGCCTCTCCAGTGGTACAGTCGGTGGAGTGGCGGGGACAGCTTGCCTCTCCAATCAGGGCACAATTTCACTAAAGCTCGGCCGTCTCACGCTCTCATGTGGGATCACTGGTGGAGAAAAGACCGGAGTTGTTTTGTCGGTTCGTCACAGAAATGGAGAGTTCAATACTATCTGATTACAATTTAAGTACACGTGTACATGTCCGTTTTCTACTTGGATACATGCTAGTTGAAGCAAGTTGTAAAACAGGCTGCACTGAAAAAACATACAACAAAAAATAATTATCCAATGTGGAAACTTTTGCTTGCATTCAACTTATTTTATCAACATTTTATGATTTAGTTTTTTGGTTTTGCTTTCCGCTTAGAAAAAAGTGACCCAAAGCATGCCTTATTTTATGTTAACATCATATTTCACAACTCTGAACTCATCAAAAACATGCTTGCTTTTTGCTTGATATTTTAACAGACATTTAATTTCCCCTTGGGGACCAATAAAGTATTTCTATTCTATTCTATCTTCAAAACATTGGTAACTTTCATGGTTTTTTAACTATTTAGAGCAAAAAGCATTCAATAATCTATCTATATTTGGTCAAACATGCTATATTATGAGTTAGCAAGTACATATATCATTATTTTATGGTTGGATATTATTTATTTATAACAAAAAGCAGTCAAACATCTATTTAAATTTGGTCAAACGTGCTATTTTAT
>OMNN01000799.1:0-19343 GCA_900302755.1 Chromis chromis | reverse complement strand
GTCGAGGAGCTGCCCCGTGAGAATGAGAGCATTCCAGGCGATGGTGCATGGGAAGGTTGTTCAGAAGATGCACATGATTGTTTCAAGGTGCCCCTTTACATTGTTAATGAGGCTTTTCTTTGCTGAGCTGGTCTGGGATGGGGAGGGGGGGGCACTGTGGTGAAGAGACATTTGTATTCTCCTGAAACAAGTGAAATAGCTTCTCCGTGTTGTTTTTTTCCAATCAGGAAGATTTATTATCTGCAGCCTGCTAAAAGTCAGTGTTCTCCTGCTGCGGTGTCGCGTCTTTTAGTGTTCTCAGTTCATTTCAGTGCAGAATTTCTGTCCCTTTGCTCCTGTGCAGGATTTTCAGAGAGCGTGAAGAGATTCAGTGAATAGCACTGCCTCGGCCCCCCCCTCCTGCTGCCTTCGCACCGGGAGCCAGACATTAACATTTGAAAACGGTCAAGCGGGGAGACAGAACACAATGTGGGCATTTCAGCCTCAGACAGACAGAGAGAGTCCAACGTCAGCAACAATGCAAATAATCATTTCCATGTTCAACCTTTAAAGGAAACAATCTGGCCGCCCCCCGTCCTCCCTCTGAGGAATGCCAGCTATTCGCAGGTCATCTCCGCGGACGAATCGGGCTGCCGTCGGCTCGGGTTTGGCCTGTGGAGAGGTGTCTCTCCTGGACGATAAGAGGAGCTCTGACAGCCAGAAAAGTGTTTAATAGCTCTGCACTGACCTGCTTTGGAAATGTGTTTAGAGGACTGTCAAGAGATTCAGCAAACTGAAAGCAGGCTGACAGAGCTGGAGTCGAGCATTTTCAAGTTATTTGTCTCCATTTACAGCTTCTAAAATAGGAGACTTACTGTTTTTGTTGTTATATTTGATTGTAAACTGAGTAGCTTTGGATTTTCAGACAAAACCAGGAGGTTGAAGATGCCCCCTGGGTCACTTTTCTGGTATTATCTGACAAAAAGTTGTGATACTCTTGCTTTATCCATTTACATACAATGCTGAGCTGTATTTTCTTTTTTTGCTATATAGTTTCCTTTAAGCAGCTCTATCAGATCAGGTGTAGTTCATTTGTACAGGTGGAAAGAGTGACAGCAACATTACTGTGCTAATTGAAGCTTCTGCTGGTTGAAAAACTGGAATCAGGTTCATTTCTACACAGTATTCCTCTGTGAGATTGTTGCATGTTGGTCTGCAAAAAATAACAAACAATTCTAAAAATCTAAAGTCTACAGTTGATATTTTGGATCATTTGAGATTTTTCATCATCAAATGCCTTTTTGGATGCATCAATCCGTCATTAAAGTCTTTTTTTTCATGAAAAACATTCCAAATGCCCTACGGTTCTCGTCTCTTAAATATCTGCATTTGCAGATTTGATCATTTTATACCAATTGAAGCTGAACATCTTTGGGTGTTGGAATATTTATCAGACAAATGATCAGTTAATCTTGAACCATCTGCGACTGATAATGACAACACTTGCTGGTTGCAGCCATAATCAAAGCATTAAAACGGGTGGATCTCTTCCTCCACTAACTGTCAGATGTCCTTCACGTCTCAAAGGGTGAAGATGGCAGCCTCGGTTGGTCGGCTTTCTGTGTTTGTGGGATCTTTGCGTAGCGTGAAATCGGGGGGACACTGCAGTGAATCTCCATCTCATTGTTTATTCCTATATGTAAAACCATTCAATGTGGCCCTGCAGAGATACCATGAGACATATTTACCATCTCGGCTAATGCCCCCTGGAGGGATTAGTGTTTGTCTCCGGGGGATACCGCCATGCACTCATGTACCCTCGTTTGGCATCGGCGCCAGGCTTGGAAATAATCCACGTCTCTCCTTTGCCAGAACTGAGCATTTGTTGGCTGGAGGCCCCCTGAATACCATCCATACTGTTGTTTATTTGTGTTGCTGATGCTTTTCTGACCCCTGGAGCTGCAGTAAATTGTCTTTTCAGGTCAGAGGTTGGCGTCAAGCCTCCTCGCAGACACTCGGCAGCTTCAAACTGAAGGACTCTTCCTCGTCCTTCACAGTCCTGGAATGACTTGGCAGAATGCGAGAAGCAAAGTTGCACAATCTGTTTCCTCAGCAGCTCGTCTAGTTCACAGAATTCGATACACTTTTGAGAGAATATCTGCAGCGTTGGCTTCCAGGTCTAATTATAGGTTTGTGTTCGGGACCACAGCGAAGGAGTCCAAGATGTGAAATGATAAGACGAGGTCGGCTGTAGCCTGGAACCTCTCTGGGTTCTTCAGGAGGCAGGAAGCGCTGGAGGCTAAGGAGTGGGCCGGAAACACAGGAGGGCGTCATGTCAAGTTACCTTGTAGTTTAGGTGACAATAAAAACGCTAAAAGGCTGATGAATGGATCCAGGGAGGAGGAGCTGCACGGGAACAGTCATTTTACTCGAGTAGTTGCTCAAGTAAAATCACTTCCGATGACTTAAACAAACAGAAGCTGACAGTGTTGCAGTTGTTTCCTGCCCCTGTTGTATTTCATCATCATTTTTACTGCTGGAATTTCCTGAAATCCTCAGTGAGACAGTGGAAATACTCTGCCTTTTGGAACAGGAGTGAACAGATAAGAGTGGCAGATAAGAGTGGCATATTTCAGTTATTTTAACCAAAGAAAGCAAGATTCCTCAAATGTTAAACCTGCATTAAGTATTTTCTGGCCACTTCAGGGCAGCAGAAACAAGCTAACATACAATATTATCACCTTTTAAGTAGAGGTGCAACAATTAATTGACTAATCAATTACTATCAACTATTTGGATATGTAATAAGTCAATTTAACTAATTTTTTAATGAATAAAGTCTAAATTCTGTGATTGCAGCCTCTTAAATGTGAATATTTTCTGGTTTCTTTCCTTCTCTGTGACAGTTTAGTATTTTTCACCATTTTCTGGCATTTTAGAGACCAAACAACTAAGTCTGAAAATAATCAACTGATTAACTGACAAAGAAAATAATATAAAGAGTTGTGCCCTACTTTTAAATTCTTACAGAAGCATATTATCAATCGTGTGGAGTCATGTGCTTGGCCACTTGATGTACTTTTGGCTCTGGTTTTGGTCTCCACCAGCTCCTGAGGGAAATATCTTACTTTTTAGCTGCTAAATGCTATAGCACCACGTTCACCATGGCTATTTAGTGCTGAGCAGACAGTGTGAAGTTTTTACTGCTTTTTTTGGTGGAAACAGCTGCCTGCTGCTGGTACACACCGCTATTGAAAGTAAACCAAAACTGGATTTAGCTGTACAACTGAGACAGTTAGCTAAGAGATGCTATATTATGTTTGGGATGAGCATCATTTCATGAGCACACAAAGTCGAGGTTTAGTCATACCAGGAGTAAGAATGTGACTAATAGGAGGCAGTACTGACAGTGCTAGCCAAAAGGTAAAACATGGAAATGGAAACTTAGCATGTTAGTTATGTTGCATCATCATTAGTTAGTATGTATAGTAAATATAAAGTGTCCCTCAAAAATTGATTTGTTTGCAGATAGGAGTTAGCTAGCTTTATGTACCAGAATAAGATACTAAAAACATATAGGAAGCTAGTTAGCAAGCCTGCTAACTTGTATAGAACTCTATATTGGATGAAATACTGCCAGAAAAGACAAAATAGCTCAGCACAGAGAAAATAGACAAATATTTAGAGAGATATTTTTACTCATCAGCACTGAAGGCTAGCATGTTAGCATTTAGCTCCACAGCTACAGCCACTAGCCCTGCGAATACTTCAAACTTCTAGACCCACATACGTCCTTTCATTACTTCCTGTATGACCTGGCCTTTAACTCAGAAATGCTAGTTTTAGCATGTTGTTTGATAGAAAAGTTCTGACAGAAACTCTGTGATTGTGACACAGTTCTTGTCGTGCACCTTCTCTGACTAAACAATTATCTCATCTTTCAAACGGAGATGCTTTAGCGTCCGTGCTTTTGTCGCAGCTTGCACTGTGGTTAGAGCTAACATGGCACATCACATCCTGCAGCAGAGGCAGCTGCCATGCTGCTGCTGCTCGGATGTTTCAGGGTGTGGAGGTTTCCTCGCAGCTCGTGAATCACAAATGAGAGCGGGGAAGGTGGTGGGTGTCGTATTTACACTGGAGATACAATAGCCTTTTTATGCAGCACTTGGCAGATACAACAGAGCTTTTTCTATCGGAGTCTTGCGGCTGAATGAGATTCTTTACGCTGAAATATGGATAATTAAACAACACTTAGTTGCAAAACAACATAGAAACAAACAATGTGACCGCTGATTGATTATAGTCGCTTACAACTCTTTCCATGCCACTGTAACTGTGTCGTAACCGAGTATTGATTTATAGCCGCTTGCATAAGATATCAATCAATCACTGTAAAGCAGGAGGGCATGTGTTGGGTCACGTTCGCCTGCCTTAAAATGACACAGACTTTTTTCCACTGGACTTTGTCAGAAATAGACGAGGTGAAGCTTCACCGAGGCATCTGTGTAATTATGTTAATACACGGCCACTGGCAGGGCTTATAAAGAGGCTGTAATCAGAGGGTCAACCTTCCTGAAAACTGTCCAAATGAAGAAATTACCATGTACTCTGAGCTCTGAACCGCTTCCCATGAGCCCTTCCTACCCAGAACCCTTCACACGGCCCATTTATTTGAACTGGCTCTCACCCGCAGCAGGCCGCACTCTGAGGAACGGCTCGTAAAAGTCATCAGGTCCTCATTACCGTCATTACTATAATTATTTTCTATATTTAACCATGTGAAATGAGGCCAAATGAGTGTGCATGAACCACCCCGGGACACGTGTTACGGTGGTACGGCCCTAATTGTCGCACCGATGTTCTCACAGTCGGAGCGTACCACTTTTTTGGGAGCAGGTTGTGTTTGTTTGGGCTCAAAACATTCCCGTCTCTTTGAAAGCAGGAACACTCTCATTGCTGTGGGGATGCGGGTTCCTTCCATGTGGTGCGTTTTTGGCCACAGCAGCAGGGGAACTTGAATATTTGTGAGCTTGTTTAGCCAAAGCCACCTCCATTATTATTAGATTGATGTGTACCCCAGAGAGGCAGAGCCAAAACCACCCAGAGAGCTCCGACTGAAAGCAAAGGTGGGGCCCTTTTCAGCGAGTGGTGAAGTTACGTAAGGCAGTTTTTTGTTTTTTAAAGTACTGGAAAGGTCAGCACAGGCTCGCCACGCAAATGAGACAAGGTTCATACTGTTTGTGTTCAGGCGAGACACTAGTGGAAAAAAGAGGCCTGTTGATGTAGAGGTGCGTGAGTCAGACAGGGGCTCAGACCGACTGGATGGAGCTCCAGGTGCGAATCTGGTCGGCTCCATTTCTTGCTTCGTAATGATAAAAACATACAAAGTCGTGAGAGCTTTTCTAGAGCCAGATGTTGCAGAGGGCAGGATGGGATCTGGGCCTTTGAAACCTCCTTTATAGGGTGTTAATTTTGGCACCTTGTGTTGATTGAGTTTCAGTCTTTTGATGGAAATGTGTTTTAGATTTAGCAATTAGATTTTTGCTGGTTTTAGACGAGGGGTATTCTAAACTTTTACATTACGCTGTGGCAATAAATTAGCATTAGCGCGCACCTGTTTTCTCAGCTGAAGAGCATCAACATATTCAGAGGATGATTCATTCATTTGTTCATCAAAACACTGTTTACTGTCCAGGTGGAGCTGGACAAGACACACTGAATCATTGCACAACATGAATACAAGGATGTCTTTCTTTAGCATAGAACCAGTGGACAGTTAAAATGAAAAACATGTGACTAAAAGCAACCTTAATGCTACATCTCCTGATAATGTTCCATTAGCAGGGACGGATTAACATTAGTTTACATTTTACTAAATGTCACCTGCTGCCGGTGAGATTGTCGCAGCTGTTTTGTTTCTTCTCGTTATTGTAGTTTGTAGCTGAGTCTAATGAATAAATCTGTTTCTTCCAAACAGGTTACATCAGATACTTACATAATATTACTGACTGCAGATACTTCTCACTAATTTAGTTACTCATCAGTAGCTGCAGTGTGGTGTGCCACAGATGCTGCAGGTTTCTAAACGAAACTGTGCAATAAACCATCAGTGAATTTGTTTATTCCTAAACATTATGGTGTAATGAAAGAGACATTTCGTCATAGTACTCGCCTTGAAATGTTATTTTTTATTACAACTCATTTGTGAAATAAAGGTCATTAACGAATATATATGGTCATAGTTCTTGTTTACAAAATGAACACAGTTTTTATGTCACTAGTTAAACTTCTTATCCTATTGGTGTGTTGGTTTCACCCTTAACAAACCAGAAACTGACGAAATAGTCACTTTGGCAATATGTTTGTGAGCTCTTTGTGGTAGTGGAAGGAAAAAACTTCTCAATGTCAAATGCTAAAATAGATTTTTGTACTGAAAATATGCTGAAAAAAGGGCAAACCGCAGCACGCATACGCCAGAGTTACCTTGAAGTTCGTCATAATAATAAGACAAGAGTTTAAGCTTTGTTGGCTTCATAATAAGCTTGGTAAGACGAAGGTACAGTCTGATGAACACACACTACAGCACTTTACAACTGGGTCAGTTTGGTTAAGTTTAGCCAGAATACAGTCTTTGAGAAAGACATTTAAAATCTCCACTGATTTAAAGCTACACACCAGCTTATAGCAAGTCTAGAAATACAGCAATGTATCCAACCTGCTCTTCACAGCTCTGCCAACCTGTTATTTGATTAAGGTCTGAGTTCAGGACCAGAAACATGTTGTATTTTCATTAGGAAGCATTAGAACGCCTCTCGCCTCGCTGCTTATAACAGATAACTTCCTGGAAGCTCCTCTAAAGCAGCAGAGGCCTTCCTGCCGCTGACAAATGGCAAACACGTGTGTTTATAGGAGGATCAATGGCAAGTGATGGAGTCACCGTGCTGTAAGTAACTACTGTTTATGCCAGAGATCTGACGCCCGGTCTAATAGTCAGTTTCACCTGCTTCGACTGAGGCAAACAAAAACACGAGTCTTCCCCCCCCTCCGCATCACTTCAAACAGCTCTGCATGGAGCTGGCAGCCATTACGGCTAACAACCTGTTTGTTCAGTGTGATTAAAGGTCATGTTTAGTGTTTCACATGACCCTGCAGACTTAATAATATCATTCATTATGTATGAATTCCCTTATTGAGATGCTATAAAAGTAATCAAAATGTATCCATTGTCGTCTGTATGTTTACCTACCCACAAGCTCAGCCCCCAATAAAAACTAAACCGCAGTGAGAATAACTGTTAAGTGTGTGAAAATGTGTCAGACTGCTTCCTTTCAGGATCCATGTGGTCCCCAGACTCACCACAACAGATGATATTCTATGTATTCCTGTTTGTGGCAGCGTTTTTTTTCTTACAAACTGACGTCAGACTTCTGCAGAAATTCAGATGCAACGATGACTAAAGACTGTAAGTGTTTGTACGTCTTATCAAGGCAGCAGGAATCCTAATCGGTAGCAATTAGTACTTAATATTAACCCTCGTGTTTTGTTGACGTAGCTTTGACTTCCTTATTGACTGCAGCATGAGTAAAATGACTAATGATTGTAAAACCAACATTTTCTGACCCTATTAAAATCAATAAATGTTGAGGTAGTAACTAACAACATGGCCACAAATTAGACAAAACAAATGCATCTTCATAAAACACAGCTTTACACTAAATAATGACATATATTTAATGTGTGATATGGCTATTAATCAGCAAATATATGCATGGAAACTAAAGTTAACACCAATCAGAGGTGTTGATAAACAGTTTCTGAGAGCACAAACAGGTGAACATCATATTCTGTGATGTGTTTTGAAGTCCTTAAAGATTAAAGTGATAAACCTCAGTTAAGTATGTTTTTAAGCTGTTAAAAATGGCCCAGGACCCCAGTCAGTTACATTAGTCCACAATCTGCACTGAGGCTTCTTGAAAGTGTGTGAAACAGAAATGAGCAGCTCGATGTGGTGTCAATGATGGTCACAGTTTCTTTCACACCTTTTCTTCTACCTGCTTAAAAAGTGAAACTGTCAGCTCTGCTCATTCTCAGCTGCTATTCAGTACCTTCTTCCTGTGTGAAGGCATGCGTTGGTTTGTGCAAGAGGTTGGTGAGACTATTGCTCCTGTTTTGGCGGCTGGTCACAGTAATCGATCGCTGTAATTAGCAGAGACAAAGCAGCATGATATGTGCTGTTCTTCTGTCTGTGGGGGGGATTTCATTTCTCCTCAGAGCATCAAACACAAAGCAGTAAACCACAGCAGCACAATGGACTATGACTGGAATAACACTGCATTTTTTTGTCTGTGATAGTTTGTAAATCACCTGTCCTACATTTTCTTTTGTTAAAAAAGGGAGAAATCTATATTTTTTATGTTTTAATTTCATGATGGTGCTTCGTAGTTTTGCAGCTGGAGACTTTATTAATCATAACGCGGTAGCATCAGCGCTCTATCACTGGCAGAGCAGACAGCAGCTGCCACACAACAAACTCTGAACGACAATCTACATTAGCTTTCCTGATAACGTCTCCTCATCTGACTGATTGTTCTACATCTTAGCTAGCTGAATGAGCAGCCAGTTTGCAGGATAAACAGAACATTAACCCTTTAAGACCTGAGCCTCAAAATGTCCGCCTGGTCTTTTTTTTCTTATTTTGATTACAAAAAGGTAAGAAAATGTCCTGGAGTGCTGGTGCCCATTTTTCGTTGCGCTTTACAGCCAATATAGTGTCATTACGGTAATTTTACTGTAATTTCAACCAGTAGATTCCTGGGGGGGCACGTATGATGTTGCACTTTACAGTCAATATGGTGTCATTACGGTAATTTTTTTACGGTAATTTTATCCAGCAGATTCCTGGGGGGGGGCACATATGAAATTACTGTAATGACACCATATTGGGTGTCATCATGTTAACGTCATGTTAGCACAGGGGTAGCATTGTGACGCCAATATGGTGTCATTACGGTAATTTTACGGTAATTTCCTGGGGGGGGGGGGGCACAGATGAATTTACCGTAATGACACCATATTGGCTGTAAAGCGCAACGCCTCAGATTTCAGAAACTGTTTGATTTTTTTCGGATAGCACAAACGGTGACATTTACGGTATTCCAAAGTGCTTGCCCAAACGTGTCGCCGATGACGCACTGGGACTTAAAGGGTTAAACAGCATGTAAACGTACCTCCACTTAGATGCTAGTAACAATACCAGAGATTTGGCTGTCGTGATGATTCTCAATGGTAGCCTGTGAATGCTATGGGCTATCTCTAGCTTCAACCCACTTACATTAGCCTTAGTGAGCGTTATTCATGAGGTTAAATCAAAACATTTACAAGTGTGTAGTTCCTAGATGTTGAATCCAACTTTACCTTGTGAAATAACAGATGTTAAACTAGTTTTGTTTAAGAAGAAATGAGGTACAACTAGTAAAATAACAGACATAAACAGATAAATTAAGTCAAATTTGGAAAAAGAATCAATGTAAAACAAGTCACTGACCATTATTGTTTTAATTAATTGGTTAATTCAGTTAAAAACCCCAAGTATTTTTAGTTTACGATCAAAAAAAGTCAATAAAACAAGCAAATAAACACATTTTAGTAGTTTTGCTTTCAACCTGTCTTGATCAATTCACGGCTCTATAAACCGCTGCACTTCCTCTTATATCCAGGCTCTAATTGGTGCAGCAGCAGTAATCATAGTAATCAGCATTTTGTTTCCTCATGGATGACTCTGCCAGCTTTGATCAAATTATTGAAGTGAGAAAACATCCAGGTCCGCTCCCATTGGGCAGCGCTGACCTCCGGGGGTCGTGATCGAACTCGCTGGTGGCGCTGGCTGATTGTGAGAGTGTAATTGTGCGATGGGTGTTGCTGGCTAATGGTCATGACAGTGTACTCAGACAATAGCCAGAGAGAGATAACGCCGTTAGCGGCAGAGAGTTTCACATGGGAACTTTCTGAACCAGGCCGCTAGGAAAGAGGAAGGCCAGAGAAGGTTCAAGAAATCTTCAAACCAGCAGCAGCCGCAAAGAGGCTTCCTGATTCCCAGACTGAAGTTTGAGCCGCTGACAGCATGGAGTAAAAATAAGACTGCAATAGAGATAAATGAAAGTGTCTGTATTTCCACTGAGGGACTGCATTAGGATACTACAAGTCAAACTTTCTGCTAAAATATTTCATTTTGATCCAATTTGACTGTTTTCTCAGCTCATTTCATCATTTTATGATACAAATTTAATCCCGCTCACTGTGCAGAAAGATTAGAGTTGATGAAGATTTACAAGCAACAGCAACAGAGCTTTTGGTTCATCTTCATTATATATATTTTCATTTTACTGCTTAACAAGAGGCAATAACTGAACAAATGAGGGGTGTGTTGCTTCTTTTTACTGTCTTTACAAGGCTCCTTCTGAGCAGTGAATTACCCTAGAGCCAGTTATTGGATGTAATTATGCTAATTTATTGATATAATGTGCGTTTTTTTCCTTCTGACTCATGAACTGATGCAATTTTGAGCAATTGTTTTTTTGCATGGTCAGCTGTGATAGAAGGAAGTGTTCCAGGTTTCTTCAGCAGACATGCGAGAAACAGTCTTTGAACTCACGTTTAATGCTTTTTGTTTTACTTTTGAGCCAAATCGAGGTTTCATTTTGGACTTTTTCACATATGAGTCAAGAAGCTGAGTCTCGTTAAAGTTTAAAAAGAAGTTTTAAAGGAAACAAAGCCACGACAAAGGCTGGTTGTTGGCATGAATCACATACAAACTGGGAAAACTGAGCAACAAACACTGTGCTCTCCCGCCGTCTGTAACGTTAGGGTGCCCTTGAGCAAGGTGCTTAACCCCTAATTGTATTTATGGAGCTTGCACGGCTGAAAGTACAGGACTGTTGTTGTGCTGGGCATCGCCCAGGAGTTAAAATCGTGAGCATCAGCAGTTGAAAAGGAGTATTCATGCTCAGTTAACTCCTTCCCTGGCTGAATAAAGGCTAAAGGAAAAAGACTGATGCATTTACTGAGGCAATTAGCCTTAAATGCCTCACTCAGACACAGAAGCGGCACGCTCTAGGGCTTTTCCTATCTCCAAAATCTGTGGTTTTGAGTCATTATCCCTCAACCCTCACTGGACCCTTAGATAACTGTGCCCTGAAGCACGGTGCAAGCTGAGAAAATCCCATCAAGTTCAGATTTGGTTTGAAAGACATCTGGTGCAAAGCTGCAGGCTAATGGCAAATCTGCCCAAAGTTCACCAGCATGTCATTCACCAAAGTGCTTAAAAACTGGTGGTGTTGTAAAAGAAGAGTTTGACACGTAGTAAAACACTCCCAATTACTTTATTGTGGACAGTTAGATGAGGGAGTTGATACTGTATCATGTCTGCACAGTAAATATGAGCCAGATCCAGCGGCCAGTTAGCTTAGCTTAGCATAAAGACTGGAAACAGGAGAAACAGCTAGCCTAGGTCTCAATCTAAAGCTCTGACTCATGACAAAAGATTCAAAGAAAACACACTTTATTATCAAATGTACAAAATCCATTCAAACTGCACAAAACAGCCAACATTCTACGAAAACCAGAAGCATTTAAAACAAAAACCAAAGTGGCGTTTAACACTCAAAACCAACAAACAAAAGGAATGAAGACGAGATACCAAAAACAACCAATAGCAATAAAAAAGTTTATAACAAAAAAGTTATTTCTCTCTTTGCATTTACTTTACTTCAAAGTGTGGTTTTGTGGGGGGTTTATGTGCCTTGTGACTTTTTTTAAACCAGGCACAAAAGCACAACTTGTTGAGCTTTGGTAAATGCTGCTACATTTGGACAGAACCAGACCTGCTGCTTCCACCCGTTTCCAGTCATTTTGCTAAGCTAACTGTCTGTAGCCATATATTTACCAGACGTCATCCTCTCATGTAACTCTTAGCAAGAAGCTGCTTCCCAAAATGTCAAACTATTCCTTGAACTTTTTATGAAATCCTGACAAACATCACGTGGCAGAAGGTAAAATCTGCTGTTTCTGCTTGCTGTTCTGTTATACTTAACAGTCTTACCTTTTGTTCTGCAGAACCTGATGGCCAAAGCGTTGTACGACAACGTTCCTGAGTCCCCCGAGGAGCTGGCCTTCCGGAAAGGGGACATCCTGACTGTCATTGAGCAGAACACCGGTGGTCTGGAGGGCTGGTGGCTCTGCTCCCTACATGGCCGCCAAGGCATCGCTCCTGGAAACCGCCTGAAGCTGCTGATCGGACCCATGTTCGAGGCTCAGCCGTCGGCCGGCGCTGCAGCCCAATCCCCTCCTCAGAGCTACCAGCAGAAGGCCGGTTCGGGGGCTCCAGGGCTTTACCAGATGCCTTCATCCCTGCAGAGTCCACAGCAGCAGCAGAGCATCTACCAGGTTCCTCCAGGACAGGAAGTCTACCAGGTCCCACCGAGAAGCACTCTGGCTGCTGATAAAACACCGAGCAAGGTGAGACAGGAAGACGGCAAGACAGGAGACTCTGTGTTTCCCTAGAGCTAGAAATAATAACTATTTTCACTATCTGTTAATCTGTCACTTCATTTTTTCATTAATTCAGTCCAGGGATGAGAAACCACCCACCATGGAGAGCCAATAATTTGCAGGTTTTCATTTCAAGCAGCTGATTTCACTGATCCTTAAAGTAGAAGGAGGAACTCATCAGTGACACCAGCTGCTGAGGTGATTGGTGGGAAGAAACACCTCTGGACTGCTGCTTCCTGTGGCCCAAAATACCTCATCTGTAGCTCAGTCAGTAAAATTTGAAATTGTTTGGTCTAAGCATCACTCCAAAACCTAAAAATATTCAGTTTACAATGATGGAAAAACAGAGAAAGCAGCAGCTCATCACGTTTGAGGCTGGAAAAAGCAACTGTTTGGCTTGATAAATAACTATTTATGATTATTTCTCAAATAGGTTTGACTTGAAGAAATAAGAAACCTTTATTTGTCACAAATACATTTTTATAGTATTGTGAAATGTTGTTTACGCATATCCCAGTTGGGGTCAGAGCGCAGGGTCAGCCATGGTACAGCGCCCCTGGAGCAGGAAGGTTTAAGGGTCTTGCTCAAGGGCCCAACAATGGCTGCATTGGGGTTTGATCCTCTGACCTTCTGATCAGTAGCCCAAATCAGACAAGATGGTAGAGAGGTGGGTTCAGAGAAGGAAAAATGGACACCGATCTTTGCGATCACAGTGTATTTAATACGTAGCATCAGCTCTGGTGGGTGTGGCCTAACTGAGCTGGCGAGTGTGGCTGTTAGATGTGATAGGACATGGCATTTTCTTATTTACACCATGACCTGTTATCCTGCCTGTCCGCCCTGCTTTCATCGGTGTGATTGCACACAGAAAGCAGAAAGGCAGCAGAGATTGTGGGTCTGCCATGTGAAATGTGGACAGGGTGTGCCGGGCCTGGCGCTCACCACAGAGCAGGGTAGTGTTTTTGTGCAGGGCTCCCATTTGGCTTTACTCGTATACTGGCACACTGTGTGTAGCAGAGCCAGTCTAAGCCACAGAAAGGCAGTGAATATGGGAAGAACTTGTGGAAAAGCAAACAGCACAGAGCTGTTTTTTGGATTTTGGTGGAGCCCAGCTGCCTGAAAGTACTTTTCTGCATTTAAATGCTGTACACATGGTCGCTGGCAGACCCACTGCACTTGGCTTGGCCATTTACAGTATAGCTATATATACAATCACCCAAACAGCGTGTCCATAATATGTATTTGTTATTTTATTGGCTAGACAGTATCTCATTTAAAGTATATATTTCAGGCTGCCTGAGAAAATAAATACAGCACACACACCACTTTCCTAGTGAGTCTCACATTTACCTTTTTCTGGACAAACTGTAGTCTTTAACTGGTTTTCATTAATTTAAAACAGGCTGTTCTGTCCTCAGTGTGCAGCCACACAAAGGTCCAGGTGCAAACATTAACCAACAGACCACACACATACTTAATAGTATAACCTGTTCAGTAACTCATGTTTTTGCTTGTTTAAAGCAAAACTGCCTAACTTTAAAAACAAGAATAACACAATGTCTGCAGTTTTGCAGCAAAATCATTACCTGTGTTTGGAATGACCACTTGCATGGAAGCTTACATTAGCTCATACTAGCCGATTTAGGTACCATAAGAAACTGGATTTAAGCACATTAGCTACCATACAACTGGCTATTCCATTCAGTTATGGTAGGTAACAGTATCACATGTTAGCAAACATTACATACAATGAGTGACTGAATATAGCAAGTGCTAACAAACATTGGCTTACATAAAGCAAATGTACAGTTGGTAACGTAGCCAATCTGTTGGTTAATATTAGCTATGTTAGTAAATAGTAAACCTTAGCTAACATAAAACTACAAAAATTGACCGGTCATTCCATTAACTTAACGTAGGTAATGGTAGCACATGTTGGCTAACAATAGTTACCACAAGCAACAGCATTTAGCAAACATTAGCTAATATACAGCTATTGTTAGCCACTATTTTTTAAATTGTTAACAGTAGGTAATGGAGCTGATGTGCTTGGTAACATCAGCTACCCTAAGCAAATACACGTTAGGAAATGTTAGCAAACATGAGCTAACATTAGCTACCATAAATCAAATGGCCCTTCAGTTTATGAGTTAGTTGCAGCTGATGTATTGCTAAAAAGTTTAACTATCTACGGTAACTAGCTTAGTCACTGTATGTTCCATATATATCCCTATAATAGGGTCATTCAGTCACTTATACCTGTTTTTAGCTGTTAGCAACATTAAGCTAGGTATTTCTAACTGACATTACTGAGCTACTTTGACGCATTCATCTCTTCTCGACTTGTGGCATTGTTTTTGTTAAAATGCAGGCTTTAAACAACAGCAGTCAGCACATCATTGGTAGGTGTATGATGAAACACGAGGGGAGAATTTTCCTGTTTGTTCAACCATTTAACTAGTTCTAGCACCTCACACCGGCTCATCCCTTCAGGATAAGGATAGTAATTATATGCTGAATGAGCTTTTGTTATCCTGAGGTTTTTTTTTTTTTTTTTTTTTTACAAATCAGCTCCAGCCATCACAGAAATGAGCTAAGGTGTGCATTTTAGTAGGTAAACAGGCAGCAGGCGCCAGGAGCTTAGAGGACTTAGCGTGATTCGCTGCACAGGAGTCACTGTGATAAAGTCAGTCGGAGCCAGAGGCTGAGAGGAGAGAACTGTCAATCATCCTGCACACGTACACACTCATGCAGTAAATATCCACGCACACACATGAACACAGCAGCCCGTCAGCCAGCACCTCTCTGTTCCATAACAGGCCGTGAGGCTTAGCTGAGGAATGGTATTAAAAAGGCTTTGATGATAACATGGAAAATTAAATGTGCTTCTAATGTGAGTGTGTTTTGTGCTGTAATCATGTTATTGGACAGATTAAATTAAGTCTTGGACGTTTAACTGGCCCTCCAATCTGTGGTTATCAAAGTGGAGCAATTTTCGGTGGTTGTTCCTGTCTATTAAATCGGAAGACTTTGCGTTACACTTGTGTGCACGTCCATGTGTCAGCTTGTCCAGACAAGGCGCTGTTGTTTTCCAGTGACGTCTGACTGTTGGACAGAAGCACCGTCAGTCTCTGAGGCCACAATCGGCTCTGTTAAAGTCAATATCTGTAGTGAAACAAACACAGGAGCTCAGTGTTGTTGGTTCAGAGGGGACTTATGTTGGTCCAGGATTCAGGTGGAGCACTTTCAAGGCTTGGAAGGACATGAAACACAGAACAACTGGGCATTAAATTAGCTTTTTTGGGAAAAAGTCAAAGATACATGAAAAAATAAGGAGAGAAGACAACTATAGCTGATTGTAAATGTTGAAAATGAGCAGGAGTAAACTACATCAACTAGTTTCAGTCCATTCACTTTCAGATTCTAGATCTACCACCATGACCACCTGTGCTGAAAATTCTGCACTTTTTTACATTTTCAAGGGTCAACAATTAAAAATTTGTCCTCTGCTGGAGCCATTGGATCTGCTGGAAACAGTTCTGGCTGTGTCCTCACTAAATTTCATGGCTGTAGGAGTTATTTATCTGGAGATACTGAACCCTTAAAATGGTAAAATATACTTAACAGGTCTGAAAACATGAAATTCTCCAAATCCAACCAAACTATTTTACAGATCTTAGTTTTGAATCCCAAATAACAAATAAGTAAACAGTAGAGCAACATATTTCCCGAAGTCTGTCTAAACTGACACAGACTGACCCCTCTAGTTTCTATTTTGAGGTACTTTGAAGATATTTATAAAAGCAAACTGCATGAGTGCGCTGTTCTACATGTGTCCTGGTATTTATGGAGATATTTTTGTTGATGTGAAACCCAAGCCTGACCTTTGCTCTGAAACACATCAAACTGAGGCTTGTTTACTCCAGCTTGTCGTTGTGAAGTGGTATTGATGACAGGCTGCAAGCGTTGACTCACGCTGCGTTCCCTGTCATGTAGTAAGAACCGATGGAGCTGAAGGAAAACAGACATTTTCTTGTAGTCAAGTGCAAACATGTATTTGGTTTCCCAAATGATTACTGAGAGTAATGCTGGCTTCCTCAGCTGATAATCCCCTCTCGTATTACTCCAAAGCTGTCATCCCCTCCCACAGAGAAGCCTCCTGTGTGCCATGCACTACTGTCTGCTGCGCAGATCCTCCAGAATGCGTCCTCGGGGTTGCATGCCAGCCCTGCAGTGCAAATCCAGATTGGCGACTGGTTCTTTTCCCTTCATGTGGTGTGAGGCCCTGGTATATAAAGGCACACTGAGGCTTGGCGCTTGCTGCCTCTCTGGCAGTTTGGTTTGATGCTGTGGCCTTGTCCTTGGGTGACCCTCCTGGGTGTTTGAACACCAGAGCCGCCCCCCCCCTCCGTCATGGCCTTCTGTGTGGGACAGAAGCCTGCAGCTCTCGGCCACACAAAGGGCCTCCTCACATGGAGGCCAGGAGCAGCCTTTTATCATTCTGCTCTGAGAGGCCCGTTTTTCATCTCAGTCTGCTGCTCTTGATTTCCTCTTTCTTCAGCAGCTCTGAAAGGTGTGTCTGTTTCACCCAACGCTGTTCCCGTTTCCTCGGTGCTTCCTCCTCTGACTCAGACGCTGAGGTCACGCTGCTCAAAGATGGGCTGGGTTCAGAGTTCAAATATCGACTCTTATCGACTCCTTCCAGACGGCCTTTTCATTCCTCACTTCCTGCCCTCTTGAGGCCTGCTCCTTGTATGGGCATTTCCTCCATACCCATAGATCCAATCTGCTCTGTGGTGCCATAAAGAGGTGCAACAAAAGGACTAATGAACTCCCACACAACTTAAGGAAGTGCTCTGATAACTGCAGAGCTGCAGGGGTGTACCGTCTACCTTGATAAAACCCTGCTTTTCAAAGAAACCAGGTTATGTGTAATGAATGGCTTGTTTGTTTGCCTCGGCCGTAGTTTTTCAGCCTAATCACGGACACGACAATCTCAGCAGCGGATAAGTGAGTTATTTCTTCCTGGAGGAGGTCAGCTCCTTCAGACGCTCACCATTGTTGCATTTGTGATGAATCACGGGGCTGTGAGATTTGACCAGGAGGGCAGGGTCATAAATCAGTCGCACCAAAAGTAATCTGCTCTGCGGTGAGCATACTGAGAGGACTTTCTCCTCTGGAAAGTTGAAAGCAGAGAATGTGATAAAGTAGCAGAGGAAGGACAAGAGAAGACAGGAACTGCTTTGCTGAAACCATTTGCAGAAACCCAAAACTGACGTGTCCTTTTTTAGCCAACCGACAATCCAAAACCGAAACAGATTCAGTTTCATATCACTGAGGACAAAGAACACCAGGAATTATTTACATTTAAGAAGCCAAACTGAGTTCAGTTTTGGCATTTTTACACCACCGGATCTGAGTTTGACCATGTTGATCTGTCGGTGCACCGCTTTGGCCCAGACTGAAATATCTCAACGACTGGATGGATGGGCATGAAATTCACTGCAGACAGCCATGAACCTCCTGGAGGATAAACTGTAAAAGCTTTGCTGGCCCTAATCTAGTCATCTTCACCTCAGAAGTTCAGTTTTTCCAGTACAATGGTTTATGAACAAATATCTAAAATGACATTCAGACTCAGTAGTACTTTGCACATGTTAGCATGCTAACACACAAGATGGTGAACATTGTTGATTTCATACCTGCTGAACGTGGGCCTGCTACACTACAAAAAGGTTTCCTGCATTAAAATACTGGCAGCTGAGGTCTATTTTTACAGTTAGTTAGTGTAAAATCATTACTGCTGGCAGCTGTAGTTGATTATAATTGATTAGGGTACTCTATGGTTGAGGTTTACTGTTTAATACTGTTACTAGAATGTTCAATAATATTCTGTATTTATCTAGCATTGCTGCTGTAAATAACATTAACTGTAGCTGCTGGTATTACATCTTCTTCTTTTAAAATGTATTAACTGTGAATTGCAGATAAATACCATAAGCAACAAAGTGTTTTTAATCTTTATGATGCAAACCTGAGATCTACCAACTCAGTTTAACATTTTAAAATGCATATAGCACTAAAAAAAAACTAAAAACTAAAATAAGGATAAGGCGAGTTACATTTTTATAGATTGGGAACATGTAATCAAAAGCAGCAATGTCTGACAAATTGTAGTAAATGGTAAATGTTCTGCACTTATATAGCTCCTTTCTACCTTAGTGGTACTCAAAGAGCTTTACAATGTGTTTCTCATTCACCCATTCACACACCAATGGTGACAGAGCTTCCATGTAAGGTGCCTGCCTGCCATTGGGAGAAACTTACAATGTTACAATTTCATTTGGCAGATGCTTTTCTCCAAAGCGACGTACATCTGAGAAAGAACAACACAAGCAAAGATCTAGATAGAAGGCGAAAAGACCAGGAAGAGCAAAAACTCTGCTTTAGGTCCTGATTGGGCACAATGCTGACAGACAGTGCTTGAGAAGTGCACAGTTTTAATAATAGGAATAACAACAACATCCATATGCAACGCTAATAGCATCATCATCATGCAAGGCTGATAGCATCATCAGCATCACTAAGTGCGTAAATATTCATAAAAGAGCTGGGTCTTTAGCTTTTTCTTAAAAGTAGAGAGGGACTCTGCAGATCGGATTGAGCTTGGTAACTCATTCCACCACCAGGGGCGACAGAGGAGAACAGTCTAGCACGTGAGTTAGAGCTCTGTTGAGAGGGCGGGACCAGGCGTTTCATTGGCAGAGCGTAGTGGGCGGAGTGGAGTGTACACCTGGATGAGGGAGTCCAGGTATACA
>OMNN01000798.1:0-17631 GCA_900302755.1 Chromis chromis | reverse complement strand
ATTACCAATTATAACACTGCAATATCAGGGCTTTCTTTGTGTTTGTGTGTATGTACAGTGTGTGAGTGCGCACACATGAATTAGTCTTCCATCTCTGTGGAATAGCAGATCGTTTATTTGTGTTGTGACTGTCATGATTTCCCCTGTTGGGCAGCCTGTTTGGGTTCTTCATGCTGACAGCGTTCTGCCCCGGGCCTTTATTGGGCCATTAATCTGTCTACATCTCTGTCTATCTTCCTCTTGTCTACCTGTCACTTCCTCTCCTCCACCTGCTTTCACCTCCAGTGTATCCTCTTATAAAAAGGTGTATCATCCTTAAACACGCTCATCCGCTTTATAAACTATCGGATCAGCGGAGGCAGCCAGAACCTTTTTAGCATCTCAGATATGACATCAGTGTCTGGGGTTTAAAGGAAAAACAAAGAGTTTTTGCACAGAAGCAGGATGGAGGCCAAAAATGTATTGGAGGTCAGAAGAGTTATATGTAAATGAAAAGGTGGTTAACAAGTGTGCAAATAACAGCTTAATGCAACAGTAGTTAGCACAACCAAACCAGACACTGAGGAAATGGGATTCAGCAATAGCAAAGTCTGTGTTTTTGAGCTAAGATCAATAAGCTGACGCACAACTGGGTGATTGAAGAAAGCTAATTTGGTATCTCATTTTTGCCTAGCCTAAGTTTTTGCTTAGCTGAGTGAGTAGAAAGTAGTAGTCCACTCTGTCTGGTGTAATTTTCTTGGCCTAAAATCGGTCTGCTCTCAGTTTAAAGTGCATAACAGGTGCATTATCTCCTGGCTACAATTCAGACTCTTCCACAATGTGTCATGCAACGAAGCATATTAGCAGGCAATCAATACAGCAATATTACTTCCTTTTCTCCTCTTCCTAAGTCCATGAACTTTCCATTCACTGTTTTTCATAGTGTTTTTCTATTCAACGAGAAAACATAACTTGACAGCACATCTCATTACTGCACCACTGTCAGACTGAAAGGAGAATGTAGCAACAAACTTGGGTTCAATGGCTGACACTCCGATAATAAAGGATGATGATCAGAGAAAGACAAAAGATACAAGACTAACACTTATGGTAAGTGGTCAGTAGAAAGAGGCCAAACAACTTACTTAATGATTTAATTTTCATATACATTTGTAGGGCCTTAATTATTGTAGTGGACCTGATGTATGCATGCTTAAGGTTGTTCCAGTACAAAAGCCACTTAGAAAGGGTTTTTAAAAAGAGAGTTGTCACCTTTGAAGCATTGTTAACAATTCTCTTTTAATTGAATTCTCCTATTAATAAGTTATTCCATGTAAACCTAATAGTTTGCATAATTTAATAAATAGCCCATGATCTCCCCCTAAACTTTGTTGTTTTCGCCCCTAACCAGCATCATTAAACTGATTTATTTTTCTGCAGTGGTTTGAAAGGGTTTGACAGACAATATTGTCTCGACACTAGATAAGAAAACATAATTCGACCAACTTTCTGAGATATCGACCTCATGAATGTCATGAGTGTTTGATTGGCTGCTTTTAAGATCGTGTAATCTTATCATGTCTTTCAATTAGTCCTGCGGCTTGTAAAAGTGAGATGTCTGATGAAATTCCCCGTTCTGGTTTTTACTGTGACCCAAAAATTAGCCATGGCCGATGGGCAAAGACCTCTGGGGATAGCTTTCCAGAACACTGTTAAACCTTGAGGCCAGAACTACTCAGTGCAAAGTCAGGTATACCAGATATTTAAAAAAAAAAAAAAAAAAGTCTATTTCTGATTCCACAACATTCTGTGGCACATTCTGAAAAAACACATAGCACGCCACCTAAGCTTTAACATACCTGCTATACTATACTATATATACTATAACGTGCAAAGGCTTAGGCACTTTATTTGTTTAGATTCTTATCAGCCATGCAGCACAATCAGGGAGGCATCTGATTAGTCCCATTCTACAGCATGGGAATGACCCCAAACATACAGACAGAGTTGTTTTTTTCTTCTTACTGCACTTTGTATAAACTTAATTGATGAATAAAAGCTATTCATTACACATTTTTCAAAGTGCAGTCGCTTTAATTCAGTGCCTAAAACTTGCCTTTCTTTATGTGTCTCTTCCTGCCTCTCTCCTTCTCACTCTTGCCTCTCTGTGTTGTATATATACCCACACAAACAAACAAGCACTTGTAGCATACATTGATAGGATCATTACAAATGTGTTTATTATTTCCTGCAGACCACTTCCTGTCACACTGCACCAGCACAATAGCAAGACAGGGGTTCGATTTGAATGTAGTATATTTTCTGTAGCTTATTTTATGGATGTACTGGATGTCATGCTTTAGTTTGTTTTTGACATTTGTGTTTGGCAGGTTATCACCTCGTTAAACGTATGGGTCCCTGATGTCTCTGCCAAACGCCCCAGGTAAAACGTCCCCAATACTGCAAAATCACTGGTTTACACATGTTTTTCTCACTGCTGGAGGCATAAATGTTGGGGGAAAATAATTTTGTTACTTGCCCTCGAGTGCAAACACGAAAACTAATAACCACATCTGCCTTTTACAAAAAAAATGAATAAATAAGTACGCATATATAAAATTAGACATTGACATTTGAACAATATAAAATACGACTACCCGTAGGCTGCTACACTGGACTGTAGGTTCAATTAAAAGATAGTCGGGGTACTGTAAGCTGAGGAGTCCCACTCTGTAGAGCAATTATGCTCTGTTTATTACTGTGGGACATTCGTGATAACAGGATTAATCTTACAGATGGACTTCGTTTGGTAGACACCCTCTATTTGCAAAGACACATTTGCACTTGCCTCAAATAACAAATGCCACGTCGACTGAGTCAATTAACTGAGGTTGTTCAAGAGCTGTTGATAATTACAGAAAATCCATGGACAACATGTATTTAATTGAAGAAGGTTGTGTTATGAATTTATTTAGCCAATTACAATCAAACAGGGAAAACACTGGGTTGCTTCAAGACTTAATGCTGTGAGAAACTAGTTTAATGAAGACAGTGAAGCTATAAGCTTTTAAGTGTTTGGGTTTTTTGTAATTTCTGCCAACACTGACTGCAATGTCAGCTGGTTAGCAGCACAACCCTCTTATCAGCTGTGGGTATCTGAAGTTGTTGCATTGGCATCACAGTGACCCAGTAATAGTAGCAAGATAGCAGCACAAAGCCTGAAGCCCCTCAGAGCTCGATCATGGTAATCTGCCTGGATAAAATTAAGGCGGCAGTATCCGAGTTTCAAGTAAACAAAATCCTTTGCTGGTTAAAATGATGCTAAAGCATGAAGGAAAGTCTGTATTGTGTGTGTGCATTTGTATTTTTGCAAGCCATTATGTAGCCCACCTCTTTAACAGTAAACCCCTTAGAAAACTCATCTTTTTTTATTAAGGCTGCATATTTCTAAGTGTTTTTGGGTTGGGTTTTTTTTGCATGAAAATGATCCCTTCTCACCTTAAATTGGCTTAGATGTAACTTTACACTGTTACTTCCTGTAGAATGTGAGATCTACGAAATCCCCAGCTCTCCCACCCCTTCCGACTCGCTGCAGCTTGAGCACACCAGCGACTGTGCTCACTGTAAAACTACTCCATGTTACACAATAGCAAGTTGTAATATTGGAGTAACTCAGCCATGTTCAAACCAGGAACCATTATCGAAGAAGAAGATTGATATGGAAAGCATCAATCTGCAACAGGATTTGTTCCTTAGGTTTGTTACATATGAAACGCCAGAAGTTTGAATCTGTGTTATGAGAAGGTGGAAATACTCAGCAGTGGTGCTGACTGCTTATTTAGCTCATGTTTCTTCCAGCATATAAAAAACACCATATGTTAATAAGGTTAAAACATTTGACATCATGAGATCAAACTTTTAATTTGTCCAATACTCTTGTTTTACCTATAAAAATGATCAGTCCCAGCTGTGTTTTGTGTTTACGGTTGATTAACATGGTATATAATCCTATGTTAGCTACCATCAGCATGTTGGCATTTTCACTGGGATTAGCCTGCTGATATTTACAAGTAGCTCAAAGGAGTGTTGTGCCTGTCTCAGGAAGCCACAAGCAAGTCTTTTTGACAGCTATTCATGTCATGCATCTTTTGTTTCCAGGCCCAAGCGCATGACTGTAAATTACCATATTCAGAATATCGTTCTATTTTTATTATACAAAGGGAATGCCTCTGTGAAGTGTCTGCTCAATCAATAGTAAAGTAATCAAAACTGTGTTTCAGTGGATGACCAATTCAGCTTCCACTGGTTTGTTCTGGAGGGGAATTAACATTTACCGAACCTCTGCACTCTAATCTCAGACAAGGCAGTGGATCATTGTATTTAACAAATAGCCAGCAAGGTGGAGGAACCGAGAGAGACAGAGAAAGAAAGTGTCTGTTTTGTTTCACAGGTGACTGCCATTCTCCTTTTGTTTCCTGCTCTAAGCCCGGTGGAATGGAAACACATTTTCACCGAAAGTCTGCACCTCATCCCTGATGGCTCAAACGCAAGCACACACTCACACACTCACACACACACACACACACACACACACACACACACACACACACACACACACACGGAACAAAACAACACACACACAAATTCCCTCGACTCTCTTCCGAACACGCAGTTTCTTCCCAACTCTGTTTTACACAAACAGCCAAAGGCCAATGGTGAACAGCCATTTGCATTGGCCCGCCATCCTGATAATCAACCTCTTATCAAGGGTTTATAGGATCGTTAAGAATCATTAAGGTTCGTTAGGGCTCGTTAAGCACTGATTTATACACTGTGTATGGATGCTTCAAAACCCAATGCCTCATATTCATGGAGGGATTAAGAGACGGACATTGCCATTTGCTCTGATATATAACTCCATCTCCTCCACTTGGTCTGTGTTTACATGTGTGTGTGTTCCCGTTTTTTCCCCTCAACAGCTGTGTGTCGCATAGTAATCTTGATCTTATCCTGTAATTTGCTAATTACCACAATCACACATGACATGGTGAGGGTAATCACACACAACTCACACACACATATTAACACTTCCATTGAGGTGTAATTGCCTCCAGCTAGTTGATAGGAGTCATCACAACCTAATATCATTTTGACTGAAATTACACACTCATGGTCTCATGTGTAAAACCTTTTTGTAAATTAGTTTCTGGTTGGCATCCTCACTTGGACATTGTGAAAGTAAATGGCACATCAAAGCCATGCTTCTAATATAATGGGCAGCAGCTGTACACATTATTAGCAGCACAAATGTGGACAAGGAGCAGTGGTCATATTGACACAGATTAAAAAACAGATTATAACAGATTGAAAAGGTGTGGCAAATATAAAACAATGAGCTGTCTATGTGTCTTTGTATCAGCCATATAAACTATTCATTCTGAGACTTACTCTCATCTTGTGTTGGCCTTTAAGAAAAAAAGAAGACAGCAAAGAAGAAATTTTTAAATTTTATGTGTGTAGCCTCCTGAGACCCAAACTTTTTTGGGCCATGCATTTTTGATTTACCCTAGTTATTTGGGATTAGTAGGATCTAATGAATATAAAAAATAAGCTTTGTCTTTGAATAATAATAGTCAAAAGTAGTAATATGAATAGTAACAAGTAATGGCAGATCGTGGCCATGCCCACCTCCGGAGTGTCGGTGTACCTCAGTGCACACCTCCTGGAGAGTCGCGGACTAGCGAGCACAATAGGTGGAGTTTTCAAAACCTTCCAGGGTAATATTATGGTGCAGGGAAGCCAAAATACGATGTCTACGCATGTGGACGCTGGGTCTGAGGAGGTTGTATTTTATGTATGTCGAATTTTCCTTTAATTTGATTGAACAGCGCTATTAGCATTCCCCTTCAAACTTGATGAAGGTGTGATTTCAATAAAGCAAATTTTTTGGATAAAGCAGTAACGTTGGCTTTTTATCATAGGCAGTGCAGATGGTCACACTGAGACATCAGCCTGTTACAGCCCGAAAAAGGAATTTTGAACTACAAACCCCATTTGCTTTTTGTCCTGCACCTTTGCTGAATTACTGACCGAACAAACACTCACTGAGAACAAGAGCGCTTCAAAAATCAGGTTGCAGGCTGGATATCTACTCAGCTACAGCACTTCAAATAGTACATATACATACCTGACAAATTCACTTCAGTTCAGTTACATGCTGGTGTGGTCCTTTCTCTTCAGTTGACCTTTTCCACACCATTCTTTTTTGACTTGTCTTATCAGGAAAAGCACAGGTGAGACGTCCCATCGGCTCAGTGACAATAAGTGTCTCAGGCACAACAGTGACATTGAGTCTGACTGCACAATACAAACACTCTGGAACAAGCTGACCTAAACAATTATAATTATCAGTTGCACATGTGCATCTTGTGCTATGACAGGCAAAAACATCTGCTGTGAAAAAGATCTATATCACTAACAACGTGTTTTCTGTCCTTTTCATGCAGGCTCCAAGTCTTTTTTCTATTTTTTCTTTTTTTATACAATTTTCATTGATGACAATATAGGTAGACCAAATGTTATTTCAGTTGGATTATAAAATTGTGTTATTTCAGATGAAGTTATACAGATTATAAAATACCTTGGGTGTGCAGCTAAAGTGCACTTGAATTAATATATACGAGGGTATACTTCTTAGTCTCACCAGAAAACGTCACAGGGGAAAGATTGTTCTTGAAACATGTTTTAACATAGTCTCCTTTACTTCAATGTACTTGGTCCACCAATGTTCATGCTTCACTATCCCTTCGTGAAAGAAGGTTACTTCTTGAGCCTCCAGATTCTCCTCAACAGCATGCATGACTTCTTCATCACTCTGAAAATGGTCATCATGTGGGATTTCAGTTTGGGAAACAGATAGAAGTCAGACAGTGCAGGTCAGGTGAATAAGGTGCATGAAGTAACAGTTCAAAGCCACAGCAGCTTCTGCCCCAAAATGAGAGTTATGCCCCTTGTTTCCAGGTGAGGCCAAGAACCTTTAGAAGCACCCTCGTATAAGTTTTAGTTTACTACCTTCATTTTCAATGTTATCCAGCATTTTTTTTCAAGATAAAATGAAAGCAGGCAGAAATGCATGTTTTCTTTCCAACACTTTCTAATTCTTAATTCACTTACAGTATGCCGCAGCACCTCAACCTGAAATTAAGCCTGTAACTGGATTTACCTCGTGTTGTCAGCTTACACCACCAGCAGTGACTCAGACAAAATGAATGCATGCCACCACACAAACTGTCTCGATGAAACTGATTCGTCAATCCACTGATTGCTTTGAGGCACAATAGTGTTTTCCTATTCTGAACCAGTGGTGCAGAAGACAGCCAATGAAATCATTATGCTAATTACAAATGCATATTTAAAATGTCCCCAGCTTGTGTGCGTAAACAATCAAAAACACAGAGCTAATGACGGTTCCAGAACTTCATAAATACTTTTGACTCTTGTAACCTTCTCAACAACCATGAGCTCCCAGGACTGACTGAGGATCTAAAATGCAAATGCAAAAGGAAGACTTAATTTTACTAAATGTTTGCAAATTCTGAATGGAAATGGCATGCCATCTAGACTACGAAACTGAAAAGAAGCTGCTAAAAAAGGAGAATGATCCAAATCATATTCAAACTTCAAATAACTGCCTCTGTCCCCTGGTTCCTGTGGGTAGACTTTAAGTTTAGTAAGTTTGTGCAAGAAAGAAAAACTAAATCTGAAACCTAAGGTGATCTTCAAGGAAGTGTAGGTGGAAAAATCAATCAAAAATGAAGACTCTTAGCTGGCTACAAAAAAGGGTTTGCAAACACTTTTTGTAGTCGAAATATATCTGCTGAAGGACGGTATTGGTTTAGAAGTTCACAATATAGAAAGTAATAATGCACCAACATTTAAAGAGTTTAATTTTTGATCTGTGTTCTCTGAACGAGCCCAGATGTACGGCCACAGCCAGTTGAGGCGTACCTTCAGCAACAAGAAAAACAAAGATTCCTGCAACAGATGGTGTGGCTCCCACGGAGACCTGATCTCAATATCACGGAGTTGGCCTGGAATTACATAAAGAGACAGGAGCGAGTGAACTGAGACAGCCTAAACGCACAGAGGTATGTGGAAAGTTCTATAAGATGGTTGGAACAACTTACCTGTCAAGTTATTTGAAAAACAGTGCATTGGTGTATCTAGAGTGGTGCTGTTTTCAAGGAAAAAGCTGATCATTCTAAATGTTGATTGTATTTGTAGGTTTTTCTGTTTACAGCGCTTTGAACAAAGCTAATTGATAAATAAAATCTATTCATGGCATCATCATAAATCTCCTTTAAACTTGGCAGTCACAAAAATTGGCCTGATCATGAAACTGAAATCACTAAACTGATTACAAAATTACACATTATTGAATTAAAACGGTGCTTTGCGATTATTAGTGTTAACCTAACATTATACCAGTTGTTTTTGTGAACTTATTAAAATCCCTTTTTGGCTTTTTAAAAGGAATCAGCAGCCCAAACTTAATGCTAACTGATGTGTATCGCATTGAGGCCTGCCCAGTGCACTCACGGGTGCCCAGCTAATGGCCTTTTAAGCTTAATGACCTCAGCCAGGCAGAACAGAATGTTTATAAACTCTCATTTATCATGAGAGTTTATTCATCCAATCCTAATGGATGCCTTCTAATGCCATGCTAAATGAGGTGGTTCTTTAAAATCTGCTGGTTAAATGGTATTCACATCTCGGGTTAAAAGCAAAGCGAGGGAGAATTTGTTTTATTCATTTTCTCTGTTTGTTTTTCTCCCATTAGTTTAGCAGCGATAAGTTTCAATGAGAAATGACGTTGTAGATGCAGGTGAGGACAGATAGGTAAAAAGGAAGAGGGGATTACGTACAGTTAAAAAAAAAATATTCCAGAGTGAAATAACCCCAGCTGGGCATACAGGCAAATCATCATTTTGGAGTGGGCGTTACAAGAGTCCTGGGGTCATAAATTGTACTCAGCACCACTTCATTCCCCAAGGACTGCATTAGCTTTTCATTCATCAAGAAAAAAAGAGCACTGTGTTTTTTTTATAGCAAAAAGGGGATAAAAGAGATGTATGTCTGAGAGAATGTGAAACCCACAGAGAAGAACAGCCTTAACAAAGCTTCATGGTGAGAGACTTAACAGGATTGCATTGATTTTAAGCCACTCTCTGCTAGATGCAGTCACTGCAACGGGCTACAAACAAGTTACTTAATTTCCCTTTTAATTTAGTTTCAAAGGGTAAACAGGTAAATCAAAGAAGGGGAAAAATATTGGTAAGAAAACAGTTATAGTATAAATAAAGCATTTGGGAATAATTGGCTGGATGATTCATTGTTGTTTTCAGTACTTTTGAGAACAGATATTTCACTTTTTTTTTTGTTTTCCTCTGTTTCTGTTTGTCTCCCAAACAAGATACACAAAAAACAAGAGCTGGGAAAAAAAAAAAAAAAAAAAAAAAACATGGACAGGGAGTTATATAAGAAACTCCAGGACTCCAGTCTGTAATGAGCTGTAAAAGCTCCCTGGCTGTGCCCTGTCTGTCTCCTCCTCTGCTTGTCTGAGCGTTCCAGTCAATCAGTTTGCTGTGTGATTTTGCTCTATTTACTTGATGGTATGGGTCAGACAAAAAGGACATGACCTATTGACAACAAAGACAGTCATATAGCTTGTGTCGCAGAATGATAAATGGAAGCTGTTTAGACACTATATGCCATGTGCTGTTTAAAAGCAGTGACCTAAGGGAGTTATTGTAATACTTTTATGTATGTATAGGTGATTAAACAGAACTGACTTCTAAATCTAATGTACATTATTATGCCCCTGTGTTTTTGTTTTGTTTTTTTACCTCTACATCTTGTTAACTACAAAGGATAATAAGTTGTTAAATGGTGACTGGTGAAAAGGTGATTAAAGTGATGAAAGCATATCAGTTTAAGCCTTATGTTCCACATTGCTTGTAATTAATTTGGTCATGAATGAATGGTCAATTACATCAGTAAAGCACAAGAAACTGAATTATTTCAGTTTATTGACACAAAAAAAGTAAGCCAGGTATTTAACTGTCCCAGTTAAACTGTCCCAGACAGCTATTTGTCCCCAAACTTATCCTCTCATCCCTGAACAAATAATAAAGTTATTGACTGAAGATTTGTCAGAAAAATGCAAATCAGGAAAAAAAAGCAGACAATGAATTCTATTTGTCCATGTGAATAGCTCTCATTGTTGTTGGTTCTTGTTCTTGTTCAGGGTAGCTTGTAATTTCAGCTAAAATTACCAAAATTTAATATCATTAATACAAATTTAAAAATACAAATGATCCTGGACACTTTGACCCTTGTAGGATGCCACATTACAGATTGTTCTTTTAAAAAGCATGTGTTGTTTGCAAATATTGTTGGTGTTGCCTGTTCTACTGCTACGAGTGAATGCGGTGGCCCTTTAAGGCAATGCAGTGCTCCATTTAACGTATGTACAAGGTCCCCGCTGCTCAGTGTTTTCACGTATTCTACATCCTTACAGGTGTCATAGTACCTTCCAGTATTGAATCGTGTGTTACAGTCTTACAGTCCATTGCCCGAAGTTAATTAAGGAAAAATCAGGCTTTCACGACTTTTTGTCAAATACAATCAATCTATTCATTTGTCTGAGAGTGAACCATGGCACTGAGGACAAATATAAACAGACCATGCTTTTACAAAGAGATTGTGTTGGTCATCAATGAAGCCAGCATGAGCATCTATTAGATAAACTACACCTTATAAGATGAATAGCATTGTGAATGTTTTTCCGTATTAAAAAGCATTCCACTAATCAGTGTACAGACTCAGACAAATCAGCTAAGCTACTTATGTTTTACTATTCTACGACATGGGAAATAATGTGTAACATAGGTATGAATTTAAGCCGTATTTAGTTCTCACTTGCTCCAGTTTCCACTACCCTTTTGCCCGTTTACACGATAAAACTGTACAGAATAAATGCATCAAGGATGTCCTCACAGTCCTGTGCACCCGACTGTGGGTGTCTGAATAACGTAGTTGTTAATGTGATTAGGGCGAACGACTGCAGGAAACATGACCAAGGCAGGGACACTGTCACCCCGAGAGAGGACGCACCTTATCCCTGGCTGTAACACCGAGGGGGTAAAGAGGGCTGATTGGGATAAAGATTATATAAATATATAAACATTTTTGCTCACCTTGGATTGGCATTTGTCACTTGCACAGACACTCACTCTCTGCCATCCTGGCCTCAAAAACAATCTATCGAATTACAAGCTTTAACATCTGCTATAACATGCTGCAGAGGTAAACTACATGTTTTCCATTACCCCAAGTATCAGCTGCCCAAATATCTATTCACAACATTGTGTTTGAGGCAGACAATGAGCAGGATTTTTTTTTAAAGTTTGACAGCCTGGAATCCCATCATTGTAAAAGTGAAGGAGGTATGTACAATCACACTTTTTTGGTTTTGAGAGTGTCTCTTTCTGTCAACATCTTTGGTTTTGGTTGTAGTGTATTGTAATTTCTTGCTTTCTCCCTTTGTGTCTGATTGTGTGGTCCTCCTGTGTTGGTTTTTCCTCTCATCTTCCAATCAGCCCTTGTGTGAGTGTAAATATCTGCCCGTCTTTCCCTCTTTTAGTTTCCAGTTTGCTCATTCCTCATGTCTTTGTAAATTTTGGGATTTTATTTGTTTGGATTTGTTTTCTTCAGTTATAGATGTGGCCTCAGTTAATCCTTGGTTCTCAAGCCAGTTTTTGTTTGTTGCCTTGCCAGCCCCCATTCCACTTTTATTAGTTACTTTTGATTTTTCCACCTGTCTATCAGCAGTGTGTGTCTGCATTTGGTTCCTCTTTCCTAATCACTGTGCAACGCTGTCTTTTGAGGCTTAACTTGAGTTGAGAATTTCTACCTTCCATTTCACCATCGCTAATTTCTTGCATGTGGAGATGCTCAGACAGACATGATATGGTCGCATTACACACCCCTAGCAATCTTCACATCATCACTCAGACAGACAGACTAGACAGCAAAGAGTCTGATGCAACATGTTCTGAAAGGCGCTGGCGCCAGTGATCATGTTTTCATGTTGTAGGTTAGAGTCAGTGTTGAAAGTCCCTCAGCAGGTTGAAATGGAATCTGGCTTCTGAAGAAAACTGCTCAGCTGATTAGTTAAGACATAAAATAAAGCCCTTATAAACTACCTGCACAACCTCTGAACAGCAGAGAACTACAGTAGTGACTAGCTGGTGAACATGGTAGAGCAGTTAGCAGCTAAAGAGCCTGATATACTCATCAGGAGTCGATGAGTTTGCTTAGATTGAGGTCTACATTAATAATGTAATGCAAGTGGCAAGAATCCACACTGGAAACTGGAGTTAAGCAAACATGTATTACAGGTAGAGCTTCACTGGAGGCTGAAATTGTGGGGTTTTTTTTTTGTTTTTTTTGTCAAATTAATCCTCGTTGGTTGAAGTCAGAAAAGTAAGTCTAGCAGATCTGACAAATTCACATCTGTCACACAGAGAAAAACAGATGTTCCTGGCATTTGAGGCCTCAGACTAATAACATTCTGTATCAAGGTTAACAGTACAGTAAACTCTATTTACCATCAACAACATACCAAAAAAAAATATTTTTTCCACCCATTGAGACTGAATCCAATACTGAAATTAATTCTGTCTCCTGAATAGTTTGCTTCTAAAAATTAAAGAAAAACATGAAGTATGATGTAGCAAATAAAATCCATAGACAAACAGGGTTGGGCAAACTGGTAGATCTCAAATCAAAGTTGTTCTGAAACACCACAAGCAGAATGTAACTGCCGTCATCAGAGAGAAAGATGGGGTTGTGATGTTGTTGTCGCTGTGGCTGTGAGTGGGGGTAGAAGTATCCCTACAGGAGAATAGGCAAGTGGTGGGATGCAGTAGGCATGCAAACCGGGGTGGAGAGGTGTGTGGTTCGTGATTCGTGGAGAGAAATGATGAGATGATTGGATGCTACCTGCCTGGAGAGAGAAAAGGTTTGGAGAGCAGTGGTGTTAAAGTGCACACCGCTGTGGGGTGAGCAGTAAGTAGAATATCAGAATCTTTCATCCTACACTTTTGTCATGAACTCCAAGTACCATGAGTGCACTTGTTAGACACATATCACACAAAGTAACGCTCTCAAGTTTGGCAGCCCAGTGTTTTGATACAATGGTTTACTGCAGGGAAAATACCGCGCACACACACAGATTGATACCTTTCTCTCCCCCCTGTAAAACGGCTAAATTGTCATGAAGCATTCATGAGTGTGGAAGATAAACGTCTGCATCTGTTTCAAACACATGGACACACAGCTTGGTGTTATGTGCATGAACATGTGGGAGTGCACTCCTCCACACAGCCACAGAAGAAGTCTCCACGCTAAGAGAGCCTCCGTTCAAAGCCATACATCAAATAAAGATGGATTTGTTGTGATACCATGTAAATGTGAATATGTGTCTATGCATTCAGGCACAAACACACCGCGAACATGAAACCATGCTGCACATCCGTTGTGATCAATCACCATATTGTGGCTTCCCACTCTCCACACCAATATTACACTATCACATGGTCTTGAATATGAAGCTTTGATTGGCTAAAAGCGTTATTTCTTTGGGTTGCAATTTATTTCATGTTGTGATATGACCTTGGGCCCTGGCAAAATTTGCATTATCACAAATTCATTCATTTTCTCTCCGTGCCAGGACTGGAGAAAAATGAGTTGCTATATTGAAGTATATGAGTAAGAGGAAAACAGGCGGGGTGGGGGAGTTGCAGGGGCCCTGAATTAGAAGAATGGAATGTCCATGGAAACTCTGAATTTTGGAGAAAAACGCAGTGCATTTCAGATGTTACACTTTAACAAATTGCACATTGAGTATGAATGATAGAGCCAATTAGATAATGATGAGCACATTTTTAGAGCTCATTAAAGGCTGGCCAGGGTGGCCTAGTGTTTAAAGATACCAACCTTCAAACCAGAAGAGCAACATGTATCAGCCAACATCCTCTTTAAGCACCGCCAGATCATTATCACAGATGGGATATGTGACATAAAGTTATTGTAAATTGGAAAAATAAGCTGGAGTGTCATAAGAGCGGCATCATTTTTCTAAAAATCATTCACCCCCCAATGGACATTAACAAGCCAAAGATTGAAAACAGCCCACTGATGAAAGTGGCAAAAGGAAGCTGGCACAAACTGTGCTAAGCAACAGATGTTAGCTGGCAGACCACCACACAAATGGTTATAAAACAGCCATGAAGGAATCTGCTGCTTGTCGTGCCCTGACAGAAATGTTGTAGGCAGCCAGGGTTCTTGCAGAAATTCCACTTCACTCAGCAGAAAGAGAGGGCTACACTAAGCGAACGAGTAAAACATCAGGTAATGGAGGACTGTGTGGTGTACTTTACTCTGGGTTTCGGTGCCTTGTGTTTGTGGCATGAATGGAGTATGGTCTGGGGACTGGCTGTGCGTGTGTGATTGACTAAGTAGTAAGATGCAGATCGACATAGCCAGGCTTTCTTTGTGTGAACTGGCTCAGCAAAATCTAAAACCCTAATCAGAGATAATTAGTATTACGGTAATCAACTGTCTATGTTAAACCCAGGTTTTCTTCATCAGACTCCGTGTAGATATAAGAAGAAAAGGGGTTGTTTGACACGTTTTGACTCTTCCCCTCCACAAATGATGCAAGAGAGAAATACTAGTAGAGAATTGTTAATCACGTGAGTTATCATATTTAGATAACCACTCAGTGCACTGTCAATGCAGAAACCACTTATTTCAAATCTGACAGCTGCACATTAGAGCTATTAAATATGATATTCCATACATCCATTTAGATCTGACACTGTCCCACCATGAAGGGTACCTGGAAATCACTTTACTTTACCTGCAGTGTAAAAATGGACTTGACAATAAATTAAGAACAAGCATAAAAAACATATTTATTTTCTGCATCACCAACTGAATGCATGAAGGTGCAAAAGTTTGGGCACCCCTGACAATTTCCATTATTTCCATTTGTAAATCATTGGGTGTTTGGATCAGCAACTTAATTTTGATCTATCAAAAAAACTGATGGACACAGTAATATTTCAGTAGTGAAACTAGGTTTATTGGACTAACAGAAGATGTGCAATATGCATCAAAACAAAATTACACAGGTGCAAGTCAAGTCAAGTCAATTTTATTTATATAGCACAATTCAGGCACAAGACAATTCAAAGTGCTTTACAATGGCAAAGAAATTAAATACAAAGATGATTTAAAAGGTAAACATTAAAAGCATGCATCACTTTGTTATTTTGTTTATTTTAGTTGGCAAATCCTGAGGAGGGAGTGCTATTACAATCGGTTGTATCCATTACCGGAGGTGGTATTTCGGATCTGGTGACGTTTCGAGCTCGGCATGCCATCGAAGACGTCTATTTAAGGCTTAACCTAGATCTGTGGATAGGCAGTCAGGGTTTGGGGTGTCTCAAACTTTTCCCGTTTGCAAAAGTTTTGGGGGTAATAATGCAGCTCGGTAGGTATGTATGTGATGTTTGATATCACTTTGTTGTGCGCAAGGATTTTGGTAGGTAAATTTGTTAATCTTTGATTTGATCCGCTGTGAAATAACAATGTCTGATATTTCTGACTTTGTTGAAGCTCCCTCTGTGAAGTTTTTGAATAAATGCACTAAGGAACAACTGTTAAAAATTGCAGAGCATTCTGAGATCGAAATATCTGACAAGCTTTTAAAGGACACAATGAGTATTTTGAAAGCAAATTTAAATGAGATGGGTGTGTTGGCTGCAGAGCCTTTGTGTCCTCCTGGTGTTGGTTCTTCTCCGTCGTTGCAGCACCTAATTTAACTTTCGAGCAGCAAAAGGAATTGTTAATGTTGCAACTAGAGCATGATAAAGTAAAACAAAAGAATGAAATTGAAAAACAGTTAGCTGTTGAAAAGTTGCGCTTTCAAACTGAGCAGACAAAGCTCCAGCTTCAGCAGTACAGGCTGGATTTGATCAAAAGCGGCAGGTCAGTTGGAGATGGCTCTTTTGGTTTGGATGTGGCTTCATGTAGTCTGGAGTCTTCAGAGTGTTTTGATGTTTTAGGTAATCTTAGGGTGTTGCCTAAATTTTGTGAAAATGACCTGGAGACTTTTTTCTCATTGTTTGAACGGGTTGCGGAGACTAGAAAGTGGCCTGAGTGTGTTCGTACCTTAATGTTGCAGTGCACGTTGAAGCCTACTCAGCTCTGTCTGTGTCAGACAGCCAAGACTATTCATTTGTTAAGTCTGCTGTGTTAAAAGCTTACGAACTCGTACCCGAAGCCTATCGCCAACGTTTTCGTACGTGGAGGAAAACTGGTAAGCAAACGCATCTCGAGTTCGCCCGTGATTTAACTGGACATTTTACGCGCTGGTGTTCTGCGTTGAAAATTGGATGTCTTGATGAACTGTGTGAGTTAATAGTGATGGAGCAGTTTAAAAACTCTATTCCAGAGACTATTGCACCACATATTAGTGACCACAAAGTAAAAAAAGGTAAATGAAGCCGCTGCCCTGGCTGATAATTATGTGCTGACGCACAGACGCTCTTGGTGTGTCGCACAATCACAGTGCTAGTTTTTGTGAGCGTCCAGATGAAGGAATGGTGTAATTCAGGACTTTGATGTTTCCTGTGTCTGTTCCTGATTCTGTCTGTTTTGGTCGGAATGGTGTAATTCAGGACTTGGGTGGTTCCTGTGTCTGTTCCTGATTCTCTTTTGGCTGAACTGGTGCTGTTAGACCTGAGTGCAACTTTTGACACCATAGACCACAGCATCTTACTGCATAGATTAGAAACCACCATAGGTGTTAGTGGATCTGCCCTCTGCTGGTTTGAATCCTACTTATCTAATAGGTACCAGTTTGTTAATGTTAACCAACGATCCTCACCGTGTTCCAAAGTTATCTATGGTGTGCCGCAAGGGTCGGTTCTTGGGCCCATTCTTTTTACACTGTATATGCTTCCCTTAAGAAATACAATCAAAAAGCATGGCATTAATTTTCACTGTTATGCTGATGATACTCAGCTCTATTTATCAATTAAACCAGATCAGACTCAGCAATTGACAACACTAAGCGCCTGTGTGCGAGATATTAAAACCTGGATGACAGTCAACTACCTTTTACTTAACTCAGAAAAGATGGAGGTGATTATAATAGGCCCTAAAAGTGTCAGAGACTCCTTTACTGACCAAATAGTCACCCTGGACAATTTGAAGATAGCCTCCAGCACTACAGTTAAAAATCTAGGAGTTTTATTCGACCAAGATTTATCATTTCAGCCCATATTAACCAGGCCTGCAAAACAGCTTTCTTCCACCTGCGTAACATCGCTAAAATTAGAAATATGCTGTCTAAGAACGACGCTGAAAAATTAATCCATGCGTTTGTTACATCCAGACTTGATTACTGTAACTCCTTGCTTGCAGGGTGCCCCAAAAGTTCTGTAAAGAAGTTTCAACTTGTTCAGAATGCAGCAGCAAGACTGTTGACAGGAACTAATAGAAGAGAGCACATCACTC
>OMNN01000795.1:0-17177 GCA_900302755.1 Chromis chromis | reverse complement strand
CGTGTATTCATGATTGGAACTAAATGCTTTACTGTATCTGTGCTGCAACAAGCCACAAAATACACCATTCATCTTGAGGAACCTGACAATGGCCCAAGATGCTAATTTGACCTCCAAACTTCCTAGACCCCATTCTGAACAAGCATCAACAGGATGCAGTGGAACAAGTTGGATTGACAGAGGCCCCACTGCACAACCTAGGGAGGTTGTGCAGTGGGGCCTCTGTCAAAGGATCCACTGCCAACGTCCTGGTGTCAGACCCCATAGGACACCCTGAGAGGTCCTCTTGTCCATGCCCAATGGTACAGACCAACACAATATTAGGCAGGTGGTCATAATGTTATGCCTGATCGGTGTATGCTGTTTGTAAAACTGAAACTAATTATTACTTTAAGCAAACAACATAATGGCAACAGGGAAAGACAGAAGAAGGAAGGATCATCCTGGACACTCAGAACAAAATAACAATGATAAAAATTATCATATAAATAAATGGGCTTAGCAATAATAGATGCCAGGTAAAAACAAACGGAAATAAAACATATTGAGAAAGGGGAAATTGAGGCGAAACTTGACCTTGCAGCTTGTGACTTAAGTATAATGTACATTTCTGCAGCACTAATTCCATCACAACAGTCATATCATGCTCAGTGTCAGTTTCAGAAATAATGTTTTCATGCTCTAATTAACTTTTCTTCTCTGACCTCCTGATCAGTGTCAGCAGAACACTTTCTGATTTTTCTTTTTTTCATATTAAAAGCTTATGCATACACGGGAAGGTTTCAGAGTTTAAGTGTGAAACCTCCGGTAGAGCTCATTTACTGAAGTTTAAGCAAGACTGTTCTGGGTAAAAGACAAAATGGAAGGTCTGACATGACTCTTGCTGTATTGATAGAATTAGTGCTGTGGAGGAAATAGACATCATGCGGAAATTTTCAAGACAAAAGATAAATGTAGGGGAGATTTTGAGGTTACATTTACAAGAGAACAGAGGAAATTAGAAGACCAATTAAAAAGGCATCCAGATTTAGTTAGTTTTAGCTCCACAACTGTAGGGCCACATTGAACAATCTTAGGCTCTTGGGGGAATTTTGACGAGAAGAATTCTTCTTGTCCAAATTACCAGGCCAGAGTGAGATTGGATCTAATCAGAACTGCAATTTAGAGTGTAAATAACCTTATAATAATGAGTCAGTGAACACTGATTGAATCTGTACAAAGAATTAAAAACTACAACTCCAGCAAATTTGATGCACCAGCAATGAAGCACAACAAATGCAACATCAATTTTAATCATCTGTGTCTCTTCAGTGAGTGTGCCGCACTCTGGAACCTCAGAAAAAATAGAGATGGATTGCATTTCAATTAGAGACACAGTGTGAGACCTCCAGAGTGAAAAGGCTCCTCTCTGCCAGTCTAGTAAATAAAGGTCAATATTTGAGAATTTATAACAGATTACAATGTCATCTATCTGCATTTGTTATTTGTTCACAAACCAAAGTATTGTGGAAATGGTTTCAGTATGAACATTTCAATCTGAATTAAATACATCAACCTCAAGAAGGTGCTGGATGAAAAAGCATTAGTTAGCACCTGTATTTGACCAGATAACTTGATTGTACACGTGCTGAACATTCTTTGTGATTACAAGTCTTCCAAAGGACACTATAAACTTATATACAAAAAACAGATGGCATCACAACAGTGTTTAACACAAATCAATCATATGGACCTGATGGTGCCTCAGAGGAAACGTTAGGGGACCCCCAAGTCTACGCTGATTAGTAACACAAATGCTGAATGGTTAAACTCGAAAACTACAACAGGCGACTTTTTTCTGCCCTCTCAAACTATTTTCCTCCTAAACATTGCTATCAACAACGTAAAATTTCCCATATGGGCTAACATAACAAACCTCCAATGTTTTATTTCCTCCACTCTCACAGAACTGGAGTTACGTTGAGTAACTACTGTTTGTCATTGTTCTGGGACTGTCAGAGAAAACGTCATGATTGAAGCTGTTGGATCCTGCACTGCAGTGGAACCAGAAGAACTGAAAGGGCCGATTACAGGGCCGGTTTTTGTAAAGGTTTGCACCACCTCACAACTGAGTTTCCGTAATCGCAAGCCACCTGATGTCACACTGTGGAACTAAACATAAATAACATGGAAGAAAATCACAATCTGAAGTGTCCTTTTTTGTTAGAACTTGACTATATACACTTAAGTGTATCATATGTATGTAGAAATATACTCCAAACATATGAGACATTTTGGACAAAAGTAGGGATTTGGGGGCTCGAATAAACACATGAAGCAGCTCTGTTGTAAATAATCTCAAATTGCCGGCCTTCCTGCTTCACAGAAAGCCCACTTATACGATTGGCTTCGTAACCTTCACACATAAAGGATCTCTGTGATAATGCCAAAGGTGTAAAAACATAAACACTGTGCTGCCATAACTTGGGATCATTTGCAGCTTGAGCGGGTGCACCGTTAAAACCCATCTGTCTACAGACAAATGCAGCACTGGCCCATCTGGATTCCTTTTTGCTATCTGAGACCTTGGGAATATTCAAGGTTAATGCCCCTTATTAGGCACAGCCATCAGACCCCGCAATGGCTTCCCCTTAATGTATGAGGTCTGCATGTTAAGGAATGCCTTACACTGGTTAAGTAGAGGTTCGCCATCATCCATCTGTCCTCCATTTATCCTTTATTAATAAAGGGGAAGCTGCTGCAGGCGTTCTCGTGTGCTGAAAAGTGGAACCAAATAGACTTAATAGACTAAAATGTCTTGGTTTCTTTCTTATTTTTAACCTGCATACCACTGAAACGTCAAGTAAGGATGCAGTTTCTCAAATTCCTTCGGGGGAACAACAACCTAATTGCTATTCACTGATGCAAAAATGCATGCTGTAAAAAATGTTAATTATTAACTATGGTTTTGTAGTTGATTGAATATCTGATATTGTTAGCAGTTGGCAGACAAAAGCAAGCAAATAGGAATTATCACACTTAAAGGTGAAGAGGAAAGTCAGCCACCATAGACGGGTAAGAGCTGCAGTATGATTCAAATATGAGGATAACATTTCCAGACAAGATATCCAGGGATGTGCTCATAGTATTTGGTTGTTCATATAAAAAGTGAGTGGAGCTAAGGAGGGCCGTGCAAACATGTCTGGGCTATGGAGTGTCCTATAATAGCACCCAAATGTCACTCAAAGCTGCCAAAGCCTCAAAGATGAATAAGATTAAGCCTTAATCCAATTTAAACAGGTGTGTTATAGAAAAATTCACCTTGTGCAGTTGACATGAACATGGAAAGTAGTTATAGAGACCAAAAAGGGTTTTGTTTTTTGTTTTTTTTTTGTACCAGGCTGTAAACATGTTGATTTGTGCTGTAAAGTTGGGCAGTTTAACATGGGGGTCTATGGGGATGGACTCACTTTTGGAATCAGCCTCCAGTGGTCTATCAAAGAACTGCCAGTTTTACATCTCAGTTGGAAAGTATTATGGCTCAATGACTGCCGCTCAAATTATGCTTGTTTGTTGTCATAACAGAGGTTCTAAAGACTGGTTGATATCAGTTTTTTCTTTGTGCATTACATTTAAAGTTTGCTTGAAGCAACGCTGATGTTGGGGGGAGGACTACAGCTTTGGATAACTCCAAACTTGTCTTATTTACATGCCGTCCCTTTTGTTGTCTGTGAGCTGCATTCAGGAATCACTGGGATTTGTTTAGAATCTGTGTTATTGAGAACATGACTTCAGGATGCCGTGTGACAGGTACTACACTAGCTGTTGATGACCAGCAGATCCTCCCAAACTGCAGGCTACTATTACATGCCTGTTAAACTACATAGTCTTGTTTTCCATTTCTACATGTTATATACAGAAGATGTGATATTTTGGTGTGGTGATACCTTTCACAGACAAAGGCTGAATAAGAGGACATGTAGAATAAGGATGTCGTTTTCAAAAACTCTGCAGACTTAAATGTCTTAGTAGTTTTTGCCAAATGAATTTTATGAATTTCACACAGATTTCTCCTCTTCTTCCACTATCTGCATGTTACCATTTTTAAAATCCCTTTTGTGTATGGAAACAATAACAACCTCGAAACAGCTACCCGCATGAGGAAAATAGGAACATACAATGAGGCAGGTCTGGTTGTTTATTTTTCAGTGGATTAGCCATTTTAACGATCACCGAAACAATTCCCCCATCAGTATTTTGCAGGGGCACCATTGCTGTATCATGGGCATAGCATTGTGCAAGATGACTGTGAATGGTTTAAAAAAGTACAGGTACATCAAAGCATCTTTTCCACACAGCAGAATGATAAGAAAGTGTAGTCAGACTATTCTCCAACACTGACACAACACTGCGGAGATAGGTCCGGCTGTGCAAGACTGCGAAAAATGAAAACAGAACTAGTAAGGTACGTTCCACACACCTTGCCAGTCACTGCATAAAGTAAGTGTGATTCTCAGATTGCCAGAGTTGAGGAATTGGAAAAGTAATGTAAATATGTAGTTATGTGTTGCATTGTACAGACAGTTTTGTTTTCTCTGTGAAAATCATTCTGGTAGTTTATTTGAAAGAAGAACAGCAAGATTTAGATCACCCTTTATTTTTCCGGTGGAAAACCGATTGACTCTGTTTTGTCAACCTTGTGTATATAAAAGACAACTCTCTTATAAATGCCACAGGGTCTTCTGCAGTATAGTGGTGACATTTAAGGAGATGAATCGATGAATGGAAATACATATGGACGACTGTATTCTATCACTTCCTTCCCCAACTCCTCTAATGCACACACAGACAAGCGCTGCCTGACAGTGATTCCCTACATCCTTCATCCAAATACCCTTCAATTTATTCCCCACAGTGACACTCTACAGTTTGCAGGAAATAATACCCGGCAATGTCACATCTTCAAACAATATCCCAATCATGGTCGGATGGCAGGGGAAGTGAACTAATAATGTTTTCAGGTTCTTTAGCGGCTGCTGGTAAAATGTCCTTGAGCAACCTCCAGCTGCTCCAGTGGAGCAGCTCAGTTGCAGACAGCAGAAAACTGTAGTGTTACTGGACAGTTCCCAGCAGCCAGCCGTGCAAGGCTGCGGTTTCCCGGACAGCTCGCAAGTATGTGTAACCGTGCGAGTGTGAAGCAGAACATTGTTGAAAAGAGCATATGTGTTCTGTCAGCCATCCATAGATCAATAGGAAAAAATAAAAAAAGGAATGATTGAGAAGTTTCCCCCTCAGGTGGAGGCAGCTTGAAAATAGCTCACTGGATATAAACGACTTCTCCTCATGTTCACCTAAATCCATTATCCATTTCTGATCTCTCAGCTGGAGCTGGGGAGGTAGTTCATCTTCAAACAGCTATGCTAAAGGCAGAGTGGCCTCCTAATGTGTTTGTTTCAGCTAGAGGCAGCTGAATTTGACCTGAAGGAAAGTATACCATCTCGGTGAGGAGGAAGAGTAGTGATTTTACTCATCCACATATGACTTTGGGTGCTGGAGTTCTTGGGCTGAAAGCTAGGGAAGGCAGTATTGGCATCAAATGAGTCATTGTAGAAAGTCTTGCCCTTTGGCATAAGAGTTTGGCCAATCACAGTCTTCATGTAGAGCAGGTGAGAGAGCATAAAGAGTAATGAAGTCCGCAGTGACAGTAGGATGTGGGGCTGCAATGGAATAGGACTATTATTTAGGAGAGCAAGGTTTGAATCTCTCATCATGCTTTTAGCTTAACTGCTCATCTGGTGGAAGGAGCTTAGAACAAAGAAGGAAGAGCTGCATTAATACATACATTAATTACCTTGATTTCAGATTTCAGATAGTAGAGTTCGGTTGGTAGTGCTCATCCCTCCAAACCATGCTGTGATACTGTAGGTATAGGTTCGACGAAGGTTCCAGGACAGATGGCTCCACCTGAAACTTTTTTTTATCTTACTAAATAAAAAGAGGTGTTTGCACTTTGACACTATCAGCTCACTGCTGACCTTTTTAACGCATATTTTTCATTTACTATTTACTACCAGAGCCAGGAAGGTGTGGTGGTCTCTACTAAAATCTACCAGCATTTCTCTGATTTTGACACCTTTCCTGAAATCCCCACCATTGCCTTCCTGAAAGAGCCCCTCTACCTTCTCCTTATAAGCTCTTTTGACCTCTTTTATTCCCTTATTTAGCCTCACTGAATAGATTTGGCCTCAATCTTGTGGCCTAAAGTGAAGGCTGTTTCCTTCAGCTTAAGTGTGTTTTCCAGATTCTTTGTAATCCAGTTTTTGAAAAGACTTTTGGGACAATCATGTTTCACAGAAAAGCCAAGACACTGATACCAGGTTTGTAAAGTCTCTCTTGGCCTTTCATCCTGCTGCTTAACCTGCTTTTTAACAACTCTTCCCCCTTTGTAATGTGGGACTAGATGTCAAGGACTAGATGGATGGCGCTATGGTAAGCTATACTTACCTAGACTTACCGGTGGTGTTAACAGGTTATTTTATAAACTCGGTAATGCAATTAGCCTCAGTTAGTCAATGTTGCTGCTTTTTGTGTAGTACATAATCGATCCAAATCTTCTGCAAACTTTGTCGCTAGACTACAACAGCGCTAAAACAAACAGTTACACACAGCTCACACCTACGACCAGCTTAGAATCACCAATTAACCTGCCATGCGTGTCTTTGGACTGTGGGAGGAAGCTGGAGTACTTGGAGAAAACCCACACAGACACAGGGAAAACATAAAAACTCCACACAGAGAGGCCTCAGATGATCAGTAGGTTCAAACCCATGAGCTGTTTACCATGAGATGATAATGCTAACTGACGTAACACTGTGCCAACCTTAACTTAAACATACTAACCCTACAATTTTAAATAATTTTGCATTTTAGTGATATTGCACAGAAGTGTGCTCAGTAGTGTTGCATATTGTATATAGGCACTATTCTCCTTTCAGCACGGGTAGACGATGCATACTTTTTTTTTTACCTTTAAATCACTCCATAAGTAGATTCAACACATATATTCATGGTACGTACACATTTAGAACTGATGTAAGCTCTGAACAACATTAGCATACAGCTACTCATTTTGTCTGTACCTTAATAACCCCACAAAGATACACATACTCACTGACATTGAGTATAATGTACTTGACAGATTGACATGATCAAGTTGCAATTGTGAAATACTCCGTCTAGTCTGTGTAGATTGATGCTGTGTATATATAGCATCTTTTCATGCCATTTAACAGTGTCAGGCTTCTATCAAGCTTCATCTTCAATGTGTAACAGTGTGAGCTGCTTAGTGACATTTCAGAAAAGATGAAATAATGCCACTGAGTGAGACTAGGTTGGAGTGTGAATGATGTTTTTATATAACTCTATACTGTACAGTAACACAAGCCATATCAGCACCTCAGTGTAACTTAAACCCACAAATACCTCGTGCAGGTTGGTGTTATTCTCTCTGGTTTTCACACCTCCAGCCTATTTTTATATTGTATTTCTTAGTCTCTGTGTCTTATGCGTCAACACACCAAGGAGATGTGGGCTTTTATGTTTCCTAACCAACCTTGAACAAGAAGGAAAATGGTGCTCCTAGTTGAGATTGATCTTCTTTATGACTTGGTGGAGGCTGAAGGTACAACACTGGAGCTTTTTTTTCCACATTACGATCACCCACAAGAGTCCAATAAGCACACACCCTGATGGCATTATTTTCCCCAATGTGTTGTGCTTGCGCACATATTGGTTTCCCAAACAGAAATGATTGCCATTTCTCACTTAGATGAAGGAACACCAGGGGATGTGTTTGAGATGTTAAGTGGAAATGTGTCACATATGTTTGGATTTGTGTGTGTGATAACATGGCATGCTTTACCGGGACACGTTTCAGTTTCATTCAGCTGACGCCATGTGAAGGCATTTTAGGTTGTCTTTATGGTTGTCTTTTCTGTGGCATAAAGTTACAATTTCTCAAGTGGGAAAGCCAGACTTCCCCTGCAGCAATGCTTGCCATGGAGAGAATTGGTCTGTCATTTGGTCCATTTGTATTCCACAGAATGCCAGAGCTTAGTGATTCGGGTGAAGAATTTGAATGAGATCTGTTGCACAGAGGGACTGGCAAACCAGGACAACAACCAGGATTGAATTATTTTTTTAAACTCATGTAGTAAATAAGTCATGCAACTCAGAAGTACAAGTAAATTTATGGTCTTGAAACTACTCTTAGTGGAATTTTTATGTGCTTATTGCACGCTTCAGGTTGTAGTTGCTTAAAAGTACATTCCTGTCTGCCACACAATTTAAGCATAGGAAAAAAGACTGAAGTGGATATTAGGTTTAATCATGGTTAGGGTAATTTTCATTTCTGTCTGCCGAAGCATCCACGTCTTGTTTTAAAGGTAAATTCAGCGATTCAAATCTAATACCCCAATGGTTATATTCAATGGATATATCCTCGTAGGTGACCAGCTGGATGTCCTGTGTCCAATTTAGAGACAAAGTCACTTGGACCAATCCACAGAGAATGATCAGCGCTATTCCTGGGTGTCCTGTGTATGTTCATGCTCATGCACATTTTGTGCTCATGCACAGGACATGAAGAAAGGGAAGGGCAGTGGAAGCAACAGGGACAGTAAATCTGACACATGCTATAGACTGTATATAAAAGACAGCATAGCAACCAGATACCTTGACTACTGTTTTGAAGCCTTGAGTTTGGATTTTGGTCATCTTGCACTCTAGTACCTTGATTTTGGAGTTGGTGATTATTTCTTTTGGGAGCAGCTAAAACAAATATTGAGAGTTGCCAAAAAATCCCCTATACAAAAAAAAAAGAAAAAAAAAAGAATGCTCTGTGTCTTGGAGCGACTTCATATTTTCCCAAAGCTCAAGAAAAACACAAAATTCACAAATGATCATAAATGTGTCAGGAATGTAATATCAAGGCTCTTCCACTGTTGCTGATTCAAATTATATTCCTCTAATAAAACAGTGATTAACTGAACAGCATAAACTCATTAATACCGTATAAGCAGTTGGACATCTTTATGGAGTCTGTACTGTGGGAAGCATGAAGTTTCCCTCCCACTGCTTCCCTCCAACAACTCTATCTCTATGTTAATGTGCTGACCATATTTTCCATTTGGAGCATGGTGTTCTAAAAATATGATACTCAAATTCAGGTCAGCACTTGATCTATGACTGAAAAAAAAAGGTTAGCCAGGTCAGTTTCTGAGGCAACGCTGATGGCGAGGCTGCAAAGTTCTCACTTTTGCTAGAGCTGAAAATGCAAGTTAAACATTAAACAACAAAATTAGAATTTGTTTGTCGGAAAGTTTTTATGACAAGATACTTCATAAACATTATCACATCCTCTGTAGGGGTTGTTCTGTCATGCAACTTTTCTTTAACTGTATTAGTCCCACAACCATAAACATTATTTTTTTTAACTTTTGTAAAGTAAGACTCCCAAAGCCTGCCTTTTTTTTTATCTGCAGCGATAAATGCAACTTTAATTACTCCGTTAATAATAAATAGTTCAGCGTATAGTTGCTTATGAATTTATGAGTTCAGCAAAGTACAGAGAGCGTTCTTGTCCTCTTGAAGGATTTTCACCTAATTATTGGAAGAAGTGTCTGGAAAAATTGCAAGTCTTTAGGGGATTACGGGCTAATCTGAAAACAAAAGGCTTACTTTATTAAGAAGCCAATGTAATTAGAGTGTATCATAATGAATCGCTCACTAAGACCGTTGCTCTACTGTTTTCCTCTCTACCTGATCCTTTTTTTGACGGCATTTGCAGATAGAGATGTGCCACAGTGAATGCTGTAAGCTTTTGTTTTGCTGTTTATGTACAGCTATCAGATCATGGGCACTTAAATGCACCTTTGCAGCTTTGTTTAACATGTATGCTTATTAGCTTGGAAAATCTTCAGAAACACTTAAAATCAGCTTTGCCCACCCTGCGGACATTCTAAATCACTCCTAGGAGTATGTATTGCTATATTTTCAGTATCGTATACTGTATATGAAATCTAAATTCTCACATTTGCTTTGAGGATTGAGCCAGTGTTCCGAAAGATCAGTCAGTCTACTGAGCAGTGACCGCACTCACTTCAAAAACAAGTCTAGTTTTTAATATGCAGGATCTATAGAGACTGCCAAACATATAATCCTCCCTGCCTAACTATTATGCGAGCAGCGGTGTCAGCGATGTATGATGGATGGTGCCTTTAATGTTTTACAGACACTTTGAAGTGATGGAGATAGCAGCTTTCTCGACAGCTCTGGACCCTTTGCTTTCCGCGCCGTCTCTCCCATCCGCCGCCGCCGCTGCTGCATTCGCCTAAAGACATCCCAACTCCAACCTTATTGTCTGTCATGTTTGCAGCCGAATTAAAAAGCACAGAGGAGGATTGCATGATTATTGAAGTTGTTGTTGCGAGAAATCATGTGGGATTTAATGAGTGGCTCTTCAGTAAAATGTGACTGACAGACGGGGGCACTGCACAGAGGAAAAAAGACATGTTAAGAGAAACGAGATGTTCCAGACGCCGGTGTTCCCTGTTACATATGACAGGCAGTTGTAAACCCATCAGTTCTAATTCCAGCTATGACAGAGACACTGTGACGGTGAGAACGTGGAAGGATAGGAGCTGATTTATGTGTGCATCTTTGACAGAATAATTTAATTATACACAGTATCAGAGAATCAGCCAATATGGAATTGAATATGCAAAAGTCGTAAGTGTTTACAATTTGCTGTTCTTAACCCATAAATTCTGTAGAATCTATAGAAATGTTTGCTATTATATGATTTCATATTATGTGCAAGGGTGTTACTACATTTTCTTGATAGTCGCAGGTGAACATTAGTACAAGAAGACAAACATAAAATTCACATCAGATACAGCAAAAGAAATAGAAGAGCTTTATTTTTTCTGAAGCCTCCATCCATTCAGTCCACACCTTCAGCTTCAAATTGGACAAATTGTCTTCAACAGACGGATAGACAAAACAGTTTTTAAACTCAAGTAAGAATAAGAAGAAAAGAACATTTTGATATTGATTCATTTCTTTTTTCAACCACATCCATGATAGCTTTATTTCTATTACCCAAAAACTCATACTGAAACTGAGGACCTCGATCAGTCTTTACAGATTGTTAATAAATTCCCAATCTATATTTAAAGGGAGATTTGTGTAATTTGGACAACAAGTTTGCGAGTTGAATGAATTCCATTTGTCCTAGAATCATTATTTAAAAAGAAAAGAAAATGTTGACTGTTGATTAGAAACGGGAAATGAACGGCTTTCTACTGTGTTAAAGGCCAGTGTTTGGTTGCTGCCATGGTTTGGGTCCTTAGAGGGAAGGTCACTGAAAGTCAATACAAAGTTGTTCTGAGTGATCACCTTTAACCTGGAATCAAACATTTCTATCCTGTTGGCAGGATGACAAAGCCACCATCCATAGGTCATGTGGGGTCACCGAGTGGTTCAATGAGTATGAAAATGATGCCAGTCAGATGCCATGGCCTTCAGTCAGCAGATCTAAACCTATGGGAGATTTTGGACAAACATGTTACTCAACACGACCCACCACATCATCGAAAAATCAAATCAGGGACTGTCATTTGGAGATTGGTGATTCATCCCTCCAGTAGAGCTGCAAAAACTTGAATAAATTAATGCCATGGAGCACCAAAGCTGTTCTGTTGGCCCAACACTTTACTAAGAAACTTTATGTTTGTTTTTTTTGTTTTTTATGTACATATAACATTTAATAATAGCACTCCACATGGTACAGTTTTGTGGAGCTGATGGGAATAACAGTATGTTTACCAGATATGTAATTTTAAACCAAAATACTGGATAAATCAAAGTTTTCACTGAGATGAAATGTCAGGGAATCATGAAGGTCATCCTTTGGGGTCCACAAATGTCTCCAACAGTAAATGGCAATACATCCATTTGCTGGATTTCATTTTGGACCACAGGTTTGAAATGACTGATAAGAACCCACATTGCTTGCTTTTGCTTAAACCACAAAGCATTTTGAGTTTGGTTGACTTCACTCTTTACTGCACTGCATATGGCTGTTTGGGCTCTTCAAATCCCGGCTCTGACTTTTCAATACCCTGCGTCCTTGTAGGGAGTTAGATGAACAGGTCCCAGCCAGGCACTCACTTAGCTGTCGTCTCTGCTCGATGATGGCATGAATCACTAACTCAGCCCAGAGATTGAGATTTCGGGGCCGCACGGTCACCCATTATGGAAAATAACCCCCCCGGCCTCTTTATCTGATAGATTTTGAGTGAGCCAAATTGTCCATAAATTTGGGCCATGGAGTCATAAATGTCAGGAAAAGGGAGGAAAACAGACAGACAAATTCCTCCAGCATGATGGCAGCGCTAATGATTACTACTGAGAGTGTGTGTGGAGAGAGAGAAAGAGGCTGGGGTGGCGTAATGCAAAGGGAGTGTTGAAGGCAGATTGAAAGCAAGACTGGAGGATTAGAAAACAGAAAAAAAAAAGATGAAGAAATAGGGGGGAGGCGGTTGGGTGGATGAAGAATGAAGGTGAACGTCTGTGTGAGTTAATCAATGATGAGAGAGGAAGGAAGGTGCAGGACGGATGGAAGGAGAGTTTGTTGAGGTGGTTGGATGCATTAATCTCACTGCATGTCTCAGTGTAAAGGGAAAAAAAATCTTTATTTGAAACAGATTTGATCTGCATAAGGCATAATTTACACTTGTCATCTCAAGTGTCCCATATCCAGAGAAAATCCAGTTGGGATTTAAGACACTTCATTTTCACACAGGCATATACAGGCAAGTTAATAACTACCTGATCAGGGGTCAGATAAATATGAGCCATGTATCTAATTGTATAAGTCAGTGGAGAATTCCATGTTAGTGTAACTTTAGCTGCAAACAGAAAAGAGACAGTGCCTTTTAAGGGAAATCTGGCAGTGAGTGGTTGTTTCCACAGACTACTTACTGACATAGTTCCACTACAACAAGACAAGATAGTTATGTTTTGGAGAGATGAATGCATCCATTTTTAAAGATTAGGCTTAAACCTCTTCCACATATGGTTGAGCAACCAGCTTTCAACCCATTCTGAAAGCTTCTGGGATGCATTTACACTTTGATTTTTTGAGATGGGACAGCTGTGCAATCTGCCCAAGATACATCAAGTGTAAATGGGTTAGAAGTCCTCAAATTCATATGTAGGTGTAGTTCCATGTTAGCTTTTCATTCACTGATGTCCTTCCACTTATCCTGGGTTGGATTGTGGTGGCAGCAGGTTCCATAGGTGACTCACAGGTTACACAGATGTTCCTCTCCTCAGCAACACTTTCCAGTTCCTGGGGCATCTGAAGGCGTTCCCAGGCCAGATGAGATGTATAATGTCTCCAAACTTCAGGCTAGAAAACTACCATACTGAAAATTAAAGTTTTGCTAAGGATTTGGATCCAGACAATCGCCTTTCATTATTGTCACTATTATTAGCCGTTGCCATTAGCCACATAAATAAAGATTACATTCTGACTTAGTTATGCTGCAACAAGACAAGACAGTTGTGTTAATGCATAAATCATTTTCAAGGTTTGGCTTAAACCTCTTCCACATGTGGCCGAGCAACCAGCTTTCAATCCATTTTGAAAGCATCATGGATGCATTTCCACCTGATTTTTTGATATCGATTTTCTCCCATTTATCCGGGGTCCAATTTGGTCTTGGTGGCAGTAGGTTGAGCAGGTCACTCTGGACGTCCCTCTTCCCAGCAACACTTTCCAATTCCGAGGGGATCTGAAGGTGGTCCCAGGCCAGATGAGATACGAGATATGATATAATCCCCCCAAACTCAGGGCTAGAAACCTACCACACTGAATACTGAAGTTTTGCAAGGATTTGTATCATGCAAGAGTTTTTGTTGATTGGATTGTTGTTGTTGTTGTTGTTGTTTTGTTTTGTTTTTTGCTGAATTAGCCATTTGAATGACTGTTTTGCAAATTTTCCACCAATAAAAGTCCCCTTTCACTGTCTATAAAGAGCACCATTGGCAATTAAGTGGCAATTTTTATCTTCTGTGAAAATTGTCACTACAGGGATGATGAGGTGAAGTGAAGAAAAGGATTGCCAGGCTGATGGCAAAATTATCTTATTTCTCCTTACCTTAGTAACCATTTTCCTAATGAGTTTTAATCGCCTGTCTCCAAAGTTTTTGAATGAAGCATGGTGTTAAATATCTAAGTTATGGCCCCATTTACAGTAAAACAGACGTTAAAGCAAGGTACGTTTTAGGGCGGGGCTACCTTGTAATTGAAAGGTCACTACCATATCACCATGCGTAGTGTTCTCCAGTCAGATCCACCCCTTGCTTATTACATCTGGTTTCAAAAACCTAAGATGGCAAAGGCCCAGTGCCAAACTTGAGACCTCAAAGCAGTAGTCCTCAAACGAATGGGTGATGTCCTGCTGGCTATGTCCACCTTTTATATAAAGTACATTTGTGCTAAGATTTACTCAACTTTATTTAACTGTTTTAGATATGACAATGGTTGAAGCTGCTATTGTGATTGTGGTTGTGGCTCTGATGATCACATAATCACACCAGCAGGAGTGCATGGAGATCCACTGATGGCCTCATTGTTACTGAGCTATTTAGGTGTGCTCTGACATCCCCTTCAGTCAAAGGCATTGTTGTATTTAATGTCTGGTGTTGCCAAATCAAACTAACTCTTAGGTCCAACAGTTTCTTGAAGTTAACTGAACTAACTAATCTGAAGATCAGGGCTGAATATTGTGTCACATTAGTATAATTTTGCAAATTGATCCTCCTTACATTATTAACTTGTATTCACAATTTCAATCATGTGCTGCTCCATTCAGTCTAATACCTTTGAAATCAAATGCAAATAAAGCATTTTAAACCAAGACTGCAAAACTAAATCAATATAAAAACAGTGGTAACAGTATACAGTTTGTCATCTACATGTTTACTTCTAACCTTAATTATGTTAACTTCATAGTCACAGTCATAAGTCATTTCAAATGTAATGCTTTTGACTAATTTGGTACATCAGAGTGTTATTTCTCCACAGATGAGAAACATAAAAACCTTATTCATCATCCAGCAATACAACAGCAGTAGATTTATAACTCCTCATTTACATTCTTCCACTTGTGTGCCTCATCACTTCAGGTGCAATTTGTTGCGGTTCACAGTTACTTTACCTCTGCATGACTTTTAATTCAAAGCACATTTTGTCTCCGAGAGCAGCTGAAAAGAGACATATTTTGTGTATATATCGACTCCACCATCGAATGCGTTTGAAAGTTTGACCTGCAAAACGGCTTGTATCCTGCGTGCTGCACACAAAGAACTCTTCCCATTTAGCTGAGTGTAGCTTTTAATGCTTTGTGAAGGTCAGGAGAGGTGAAACGAAGCAAGCACTAAAATCAAAACCGGTTGAGGAATACAGCAGGCAGAGTAATAAGAGAATTAATGCTGCCCTACTAATTCAGCCTTTCGTCGGTACAAAGAGGAAAGAGAGGCTACGGAACAGAGATGAGGGAGTCAGAAGCAACAAGAGATGCAGAAACAGACAGACAGGAACACGCAGAGGCAGAAAACTCAGGAGAAAGAATGAGACAACCTCGACTCGCTGGTGCAGAAGAGAAAGATCACACCGAGGGAAAGAGGAGCACAAAGAGAAGGAGGATGGAGAGAGAGATGAACCATTGTGTCATCTGGGATCACTGAGCACTGTAATAGGTTTGAGACTCGTCAGTTGGGCTCGGCTCAGGTCGGCTTGGCTGCAGATTTCTTCTGTGTCTCCCTGCCAACAACAGCACATGGGAATATGATTCTCCAGCAGACCCAGAACAATCCTAGAAGGTCTCACTTAGCTGGCTTTGGGAGAAAAAAGAAATAATAGGTTCAAGTTTCCCAGAGGCTTCATACTGGCATAATATTTGCCCATTGGTTCATAATGGAGCTAAAATGATCTGAACACCGGAACGTTCTTGGCAAACCCAGCACAGGGTACGAGCTATGTCTTCTATGGCGATGTTATTCTCACTGTAATTTACTCCGACTGTGCCCAAACTTTTTATGTCTGAGATTCTACTCACATAGATACAGTAAATGCATTTTTCTTTTCATTTTGGCTGGTGCAGAAACTGTGGTAGAACAAATTAGGTGTTGTTCTGACTAGATCTGTTTCTTAGATTTTAACCAGAATAGCATGAGACAAGTAAATCCAGGAGCACTTTCCTGAAAAACAGCTCATGGGTCTTCCTTAACACCCATGTAAGTTTCATGCAATGCTCCTATGCAGTGTGCAAAAGCATGGAATAGATTTTAGTCAATTTCAGGTCTGGAAAAAGAAAGAGAGAATTGAAAAAACATTTGTCTTCCCTGATTATTCTGTTTTCTTAAATATAAAATTCAGAATTTCAGTGTTTTCAGTGTTTTTCATGATGGGGCAGGCAGCGTGCACAGCCAAAATGTTTACCACTCTGCTAAAGAGCAAAGGCCAGAGCGAGTTTGGTGTTGTCAAAAGCGAGCCAAGAAGTCCGGTGTGTGACTGCATATCACAGCCTGCAAAACAGTTCTGCTTCAAGTGTCTCATAACTGCACCGAATCCAAACATCAGCCACCAAATTGTTGTGAAAGAAAAAGCGGTGCTATCTTTCAGTTGTATGTATACACCAATCAGCCACAACATAAGGACTACTGCCAGGTGAAGTGGATAACATTGATCATATTGGTACTGTGTGGTGTTCTGCTGGAAAACCTTGGATTTTGACATCCGTGTTGATGAGACTTAGACACCCAAATAAACACTGTCCCAGAACAAGCACACTCCCTCATGCAAATGGCAATCCCAAGTGTCACTGGCCTACCCCCGCAGGAAAATGCACCCCACCACATGGCAACAACATCAAACAATCAGGAACATCTTGAAGAACATGACAATGGCCCAAGATGTTGATTTGACCTCCAAACTTCCTACAGCCCATTCTGATCAAGCATCAACAGGATGCAGTGGAACAAGTTTGATTGACAGAGGCCCCACTGCACAAGCCAGAGTACCCAAAGGATCCACTGCCAACGTTCTGGTGCCAGACCCCATAGGACAC
>OMNN01000794.1:7006-18025 GCA_900302755.1 Chromis chromis | reverse complement strand
TTCATCAGAAGATAGACAAAAGACATTAAATGAATGAAAACAACAACAAAGTAGAGTGTGACTGTGTCTCAGCTACAGGTTTGGTGACTTTTAATGAACTGGATTACCCCCTATGATGTAATTGTAATTATTTTAACAATTAATTATTTTTACACAAGGCTCAAATATTTAATAATAATCCTAATCTAACCTTTATTGATCCCCTTGGGGAAATTCCTTCTCTGCATTTGACCCATTCTATTCAAAGTTAACCTTAACTATACATACTAGGAGCAGTGGACTGCCGTGGTGCAGCGCCCAGGGAGCAGTCAGGGGTTAAGGGCCTTGCTCAAGGGCCCACAGTGGTGGTGACTGGGACAAGCGGTCGCTCTAACTTTCCCACCTCAATTCAGCAGCAGCAGCAGCAGGACATGCTCCAACAGAGGGCAGTCACTTTCGGGCAGATAGTTGTGCTCCATCACAAAAGCCAAAGCTGACAAAGATAACAGTATCTGAAGATAGTTAACAGGATTGTGTTACTATATTTATGGATACTTAGAAGAGTAAAGATAAGAAGCATCTTTTACAGTAATATAGTATAGTTGGAATATGCAAATAGTAAACAGCAAATATAACATCATTCTACAGAAATCTACATGTCACTAAGTACATTTACTCAAGTATTGTGCTTAAGTACATTTTTGAGTTACTTGTAATTTATTTGAGTATTTCCATTTTCTGCATGATGGCGCTAGAGACACAAAGTCAGGGGGGGACAGAAACCTGCACAGAATTTCACACCTATCCAACTGAGAACTTTTAATCTGGACCAAAGTGTTGGACTGACTGGTGAACCGACAAATCATCACATTAACACGCATGCATGCAACTAACTCCACATATGATGTATACATGGCGTTGCTTCTTTTGACAGAAACTACAAATTACCCAGATGTATCCAACATCTGTATGCACAAATCCCTTTCTAGGCTCAGATATTATTAAAATACATTTCAGAACTCAGGTGATTGAGGTGTTTTTGGAAGATTTTTTTGTTTAAGAAGCTCTGTCACAGTCATTTGCTGTTAAACCACAATGCAAAAATAAAGCTTCATTTAAAATACTTAGCTTCTTCAAATAACATTCTTCATTGGAAGACAATAAATAGTATTCAAATGCCTTTTGTTACTCGTTCAACTGAATTCAACACAAACGTAACTTGTTTAAACGATTTTTTTACTTGCAGTATTTGGTAGTTAAAGTACTCCGATTGATACAGTATTACAAGTTTATTTTATACATTGAAATTGAAATTTCAATGTCACAAAGCTGAGAAACTAAGAATTGTTCTGCAGCTGCAGTACGTTGCATTATACAAAACCACATTCTTTCCAAACAATACTTTTTTAACAGAACTGTGAGGTTACCAAACAGAAAGGAAGAAGGTGAAATCAGTCTCATAACGTCTTGCAAGATTTAAATCCAAGAAAGAATAAACCACAATTTTGTAAGCATCACACACAAACAGACATATGATCTGCGGTCAAACACGTTTTTGTCCTCCTATAGTTGTAAGTGTAATACTTTCAGTTCATTGCAAGACATGATGGGGGCAACACATATTATCAATATTATTATTATTATTATTGAAAGGCATAAGTTAGGGGATAGATACAAGAAACTTTTTAAGTCATTGAATATCTCTTGGACTACAGTTAAATTCACCATTAAAGAAATCAAAGGTATATGGCACATACAAAACTCTGTCTAGAACAGATTGTGCTCAAAAACTTAGTGACTGTGTAGGAAACAGACTAATGAGGGAGGCCACCAAGACACCTATGAGTCCTTTAAAGGAGTTGCAAGCTTCAACAGCTGAGATTGGAGAACTGCAAATTACCCTTTTGAGGTGTTTTTGGAAGATATTTTTTGTCTAAGAAGCTCTGTACTTAGAAAGTATTCTGTGCATACAGCAACTGCTGCTTGTTCTTCACCAGCCAAAGAGAAAGCCACTGTTGAAAAAAGCTCATATTAAATCTTAACTAGAGTTCACCAGAAGGCATGTGAGAGCTTCTTTAGTCTGATTAGACAAAAGTTGAGGTCTTTGGCCATCAGACTTGGCGAACACCAAACACTGCACATCATTACAAACACACCATATGCACTGTCAAGCATGGCGGTGGTAGCATCATGATGTGGGGATGCTTCTCAGCCGCAGGCCCTGGAAGGCTTTTAAAGGTAGTGGGAGAACATTTTCTTTCCAGCAAGACAATGACCTGAAGCATTAAGTCAAAGCTACACAGAAATAGTTTAAAGACAACATGGTGAATGTTCTGGAGTCACCGAGTCAGAGCCCACACCTCAATCCAATTTGAAAAGAATTTGTGGCTGGAATTAAAAAGGACTGTTCTCTTACAGTACCCGAAGTCAATCCTGCAATTGCAGCTGGAGGTGCATGTACGAAATGCTGACTTGAAGGAGGTGAAAACTTATGCAATCACTTATTTTATATCTACATTTTACAGAAATTTGTTTTCACTTTGACATGAAAGTATCTGTTTTTGTAAATTCTTGTCCAAAAAGCAAAACTATATTGATCATGACTCAATCTTAAAAAGCAATGAAAGGGGAAATCTTTCAAAGGGGGTGAATACTTTATATATATCCACTGCATATGAGCATATGTGAGCACTGTGCACCTCTTTCTGAAAATCTTTTTTTACCTGTCTCATGCATCAGTTATGAAACCATGTCTTTTGTAATCTTACCGACAACTTCACAAAAATGCCAACAGCATGTTGGCAAACACACTGAAGCAATGAAGACCACAAAATAAGCAAGACGGTTTCTTCTCTAAAAATGATAAAACCAAAAGAGGAACGTCTTGATTTCAGTAGAGACCATGGCAGCGAGCGTCGTACTTCTGCTGCTCTTTGTCTTCAAGGGTAAGCTACACTATCTTTATGATCAAAAATCGAAAAGCAGCCAAACAACCAGCCTCGTTTTCTTAATTCTTCATTTCTTTTACATGGTGAAGATATGCTACATTACCTACAAACCTCACTAACTTGGATCAACTTAAGTAAATGATGCTGTATTTTGTGTGTCAGGAGCTGATGGCACTCATATTGTTGGAGGCAGAGATGCTGCATCCCACTCCCGTCCATACATGGCCTCGTTGCAAATCCGAGGTCGCCACATCTGTGGAGGAGCACTAGTGAAGGAGAACTTTGTGGTCACCGCAGCACATTGTAGAGTACGTGGGTAAGAATTTACTGTTTGATTTTTTTTATTTTTGGCAGAAATTACATAACCAAAAGAGCTAGGAATTTCAAATCATTTTAAAGCTGAGTTCGAGATTCTGGGGGAAAAAAAACTAAGCCTTCTTTAAGTACACAATAACTGGATCTCTATTTATTGTCATTTTCTTTGTAGTCACTTGTTTAATGTAATGTTAATTCTTGAGGGGACTTGAAATGTACCACACAAGTAATCCATCGCAGGAAATAACGAATTTGTTTAAACTGTCAAACTGAAGGTAAGTTGTGAATAGGAACAATTGTGTAAACTTTTTGTAGGTAACCTAATATGAATCACTGCATATGTTGCAAGTCTCTGCAAGTTAATGGTTGTACAAAACTGAAATGAATGGAAACAACTGATCTGCAGATGGGAAATCAATGTAAAAACGTATGCTTTAAAATGGTCACATTTTACAGAGAGTTAACATTAAGGAGATATTATTAGCTGCCCTAACATCACATCATATGTAATGTTGTTGTGATTTTTAGACGATACACCGTGGTGATTGGAGCCGATTCCTTGACAGGTAACGAGTCGACAAAGCAGGAGATCACAGCTGCCAGATTAATTCCACATCCACAGTATGATGGACATCGGAATGATATCATGCTCATACAGGTGAGGACAGTTTTGACTCTTGTCTACTACACTGTGCAAGATTTAATGTAGATAAATCCCTAATTATTATTATGTTGTGCCACACCATAAAATATGATGTAAGAATATACAAAGTAGCACAATTAGCATTATTTTGCATTTTTCTACCATTAATCTCCTCCTCAGCTTAACACCACGGCCCAACTGACCGACGCAGTGCAGCTGATTTCACTGAAAGCTGGCAGTATGAGAGCAGGGAGTCAGTGCCTAACAGCTGGCTGGGGGGATATAGGGGATAACAACACCTTACCGCTCACGCTTCAAGAAGTCAACGTCACCACCCTGTCGGCACGGACATGTCGAAGGAGATGGAGGGATGTTCCCATCACCAGAGCGATGGTGTGCGGCGTGGGGGGCCGCGCCTCTCAAGGCTTCTGCTCTGTAAGTAAACACAGTGATTGAACACTGATCAGGCGATACTGAGAGCTAACAAACAACATCACAGTGTATTTTAAACAAAGTCCACTTACTGGGAAGTTTTTTCTTTCATTTCATTTCTCCTTAAGGGGGACTCCGGTGGTCCACTTGTGTGTGATGGAGCTGCAGCCGGCGTCGTCTCCTTCTCTGGACGGCGATGTGGAGACCCCCAGACCCCCGATGTCTACACTCGCATATCATCCTTCAGGGAATGGATAACAAGCGTGATAAACAGCAGTTAGGCCAATCAGATTGAATGATAGTATAACAGCATGCTTGACTGGATTGCAGTGCCATATTTGTTAGTATTTGTCTATTATACAGGATGCTTTCCAAATAGCAAAGTTCAGTATAAGGTTACAAATGTATTGGGAGCTCAATGTAACAGACCAAGCTAAAATATCACCTAAATTCTGAGGCTCTTTTTTTTTTGTTCCATTGAAAATATGTGTCAAACAGTGACATCACCTAAAACAAATAATAAAAATAATTAATTCTGTAGTCGTTATAACTTGTGATTTTGTGGGGGAAACAAATGGGTCTCTGTTGTTCCATTTTATAAACAATAAAGGTGGCTGGACAGCTGAACAGGTGAGGCATTTAGTTGACAAGTTACACCTAAATGTATGGAGTAGGGATGTTCTGATAATTATTTTGGTGCATGTCAGAAAATGTATTGTATTTGTATTTAGTACTTGGATGTGCCACCAGGTAAGGCCTCTTAATGCTTAATACCGTAGCGACCAAAGGAGGCAGTTGGTTTCATGTTGGCAAACAGAGAACACTATGGGAGTTTAGGTAGCAAAGGGGCACCATGACAAAGTCTTCTGTGACAGGTAATGGACTCCAGCTAGAGCTCACATTATTAAACCAAACAGTAGGCTACTAGGGCAGTGTATCTATAATACAATGACAAATATAACTGAGTCACATCATGTCATGTGTATATATATGGAATGATATCCACTGCACTCAATTTGTGTTATTGATAAGTTGTTTATTGATTGATAATGGTGTTGATAATTGGTCATAAAAATGATTGAAAATGTGCATCCCTAGCATGGCTTAGTTGGCTGGGTGGTATTGTGCATTATGTAGAGCCTGTACCTTGAAGGCTGCTGTTGTTAAAAATAAAAGCAATATAGATTAAGACAATAGTGGTGCATAAGTAGGACAAAGTATGAAGGGAACACTATGAAACATTAGTAAAGGCTGATATCTTGGTTCCGCTAGATAAATGAGTAGGGGACATGACCAACTGCAATACAATCCTGTAGAATAGTGATGGTACTGATTCATGATATGTAACAAATGATACATTTACTTACAGTACAATGACAATATATAGATCCCTATGCACACCAGTTTTTGTGGTACTACGAATGACTCCACGTCATCATTTTGGCATGTCAAAATTGCCATACTTGCCACACGTCAGTAAATAAAAATGTGGCCTCTGCCAGAGTCATGCAATCGTTTAAAAATAAATTTACGTGAAAGTTATATTTCTGCAAATGTTCATAATCTTGCACTGCTACCATTCAGTAGCAGTGCAGGTGGGACTAGAGCATCTACTAGAAGTAACACTTCTACTGCAACTCAGAAACCTTTTGGTGAATGCACTTTCTCAGTTAAAGAAGTGAAGAATCCTATCCCCACAGACATTAGAGATTCAGGAAGATTTGCAGTGTTTAAAACCAGACTCAGCGCAAAACTGTCACCACCAATGATTGTCTTTGATTTATTATATTTACGGATTTTATTTATTATCTCACACTGATGTATTTTTAAGTTTTCTATTGTTTTATGAACGGTCTGTATTGCTCTATGGTTGTTCTATTGTTCTGTAACTGCCCTGGGACAATAGATGCAAATTAGCTGCTAGCTAACTTTAATAAACCCCTAAAATGGCTTCTCGGGTAAGCCTATTTTTTGAGGGTAAAAATACATACAAAAAAAAATCCAAGTCTGGAAAGATATGAAATGTTAAAAAATTCAGCCAAAATATTTTACAGAATTTAGTTTTGGGTCCCACATGACTGACCCAATATTCAAACATTTCTACTGCTGGCTGTTCCTTTAATTTTAACTATAGGCAACTCCTGCGTCACACAAAATTCTGACCTCACTTTACCTGTTGTCGGTGTGTTGTGTAGTTTGTCATGTCGCTAATTTGCACTAATAACGCAATTACTCGCTTTCTGTTAACAAACTCACAACTCATCGCGGTGACACCTGTCACAGACTCCACAACAACTGTTCCAACAGCCGCTTGTCAAAACTCCGTATCACTGTCGCTAAAACGTCACTTCCCAGAATGCACCGCGCGCATGCTCACATTCTCCACTTGCGGTCATGGCGACCGGAGGCTCGCCGGGAAGTGGAGTCTCCTCTCCCTGCACCGCGAAGCTCCCATTTTCCACAGGTTTCGCGAGATTTACATAGGCGGGTTGGTGTGTGGCAACATTTCTCTGCCAGACGAACTGAACAATACTGATATGAAATCTGCGTAAAGGTAATTAGAAAATGTTCCAGGTGGAGAATAATGAGCCCGTATAAACACGCAGGAGTCGCTGGTGTTTATTAGCTGCCGTTAGCTACAGAGGAGTGGATGTAGCTGTCCGCCTCCACTTACCTACAGTAACATCTGCATTGAGGTAGAGCTAAGACAAGACGAGTGTTACTGATAACCTACAGCTGTTGGATTTAGCCCAGGACAGGTGGGCATGAATTCTCAGGTAGCTTATCGGGCATTAAATTGTACATGTACGTTGCTAACTCCTCAACCGGCTAACGTTACATTCTGTAATTTGACACAAACAGTGAAATGGCTGACGTGCTCAGTTAAAGTTGTGTCAGCCACACACTTTGTAATCCTAAACTGAGGTGAGTCCTGCTATATCTGCTAACTACATATGACAAACACAGTGTAGCTTTGGTGTACTGTACGTTACAAGCAGTGACCTCCATGGTTGTGTAGTCTCAGTAAATACCCAGGAAGTTATTCTATCATGCTAATCCATTGGCTGCTGGAGTTGTCAGTCTGTTGAGTGGGTTGCAGCCTGTGTGTGTGCAGGGTTTATTTCTGACAGGCAAGGAGAGGCCTTCCTTATGTCATAGCAAGAGCTGTATAGATTAATCTATTACCTGGAACCACCAGCTATTACACAATGTGATTTGAATCATTTTTTGAGAAAAAAAAGTCTAAATTATGTGATTCCAGCTTCTTAAATTTGAATATTTTCTGGTTTCTTTAACCTCTCTATGACAGTAAACTGAATATAAATGGGCTGTGGACAAAACAAGACATTTAAGAATGTCATCTTGACCTTTAGGAAACACTGATCAACATTTTTATTTTTATTTTTAACCATTTTCTGACATTTTATAATCCAAACAACAAATTCATTAAGCAAGAAAACAATTAAAAGATTAATTTAGAGTGAAAGTAATTGTTATTGACAGTCATAGATGTAGCATGCTGTACATGTGTTTGTCGGTTTGACACCTGTCATACTCACTCGCATAATGTTTGAACTCCTTGGTACTTAAGTGAAAAGCAACTGGACTTTTCCTTTAGGCTCCTGAAGACGTTTCACCTCTGACCCAAGAAACTGCCCTGAAAAAGCCTCTTGGATGACAGGTGAAACATCTTCAAGAACCTCAAAAACTGAAGAAATGTCTCGGATGAGGAGTAAAATGTCTTCAAGGCCCTTAAAAGAAGTCCAGTTGCATTTTCCTGAAGCTCCTAGGAGTTCAGTTTCTATGTGAGCGAGCATGTTGGCTGTTAAACAAATACATGTACAGTATGCTACACCTATGGCTGCAAATAGCTATTATTTTCATTTTAAATCAATCTGTTGATTATTTTTTGATTAATCGATTAGTTGTTTGGTCTATAAAATGTTAGAAAATGCTAAGAAATGTAGATCAATCTTTTCCAAAGCTCAAGATGACCTTCTCAAAAGTCTTGTTTTTTTCTACAACCCAAGAAATTCATTTTACTGTCGCAGATGTGTAAAGTAACCTAAAATATTTAAATTTAAGAAGCTAGAATAAGAGAATTTAGACAGTAGTTTCTTTAAAAAATATACTTAAGTCATTTATCAGAGTAGTTAGCAACTAATTTCATCCAAGAGGCTTTTTCAGGGCCCTTAAATGAGAGGTCAAACGTCTTCAAGAACCTTAAAGAGAAGCCCAGTTGCTTTTTACTGAAGCTCATAGTATTACAGTGACTGAGAATTCATGCTGACACAATAACTGAACATTGCCCTGTCTCTCTCTTAATTAGTAACCTGTGAATTTCTGGAGGCATGTCCAAGAAAAGGGGCAGGTACGTAGAATCAAAGCTCTTGTTACGCCGTCACACGATGCCATCATTGCTTGTTTCAGCAAAACTATAATGTCACCAACACCTACAAGGACAAAAGTGGTTAAACCAGGTGGAAATCGCTGCAGTTATGAAATAGCCAATGTTGAGCAATAGTTTCAATATCCTTTTGTGTTTTAATTCAGCTACATTTGAAAAGAGAAATTAAATAAGTTTTGCTGGTGGTAATGTTGCAGATAGACCTGATTAAGAAACATAAGTTACTTCAGCTAATATGTAGGGCAGATACTTGGTTTTAAACTTCATACACACAGACCTGCATATTCGTCTTGTCTTACCAGGAAACGAAGCAGCGGGGAACTGAGTGACACAGTAACCCCGGACCCCAACTGCATTCTGGGAGTCCGCATTCAGCATAACTGGCGTGAGAGGGGAAATCAGAGCAAATGGAAAGGAACAGTACTCGACAGACTCAGTGTAAATCCTTCTCTCTTCATGGTGAAGTATGACGGCTTTGACTGCGTCTATGGCATTGAGCTCTTCAAGGATGAGCGAGTATCAAACCTGCAAATCTTGTCAGAAAAAGTTGGTGAGTTGTGATCTGTGATCATAGTTAGTTAATAAACTTTTTCCACATAATAAATTCTGGGTTATAAATCGTCATTTCTCACTTCATTTCTTTCACGTGTCTCCACAGTAAACAATAAAATCAAGATCCCTCCAGGGGCGGAGGAGCTGGTGGGAAAAGCTGTGGAGCATTTGTTTGAAAAGGAAGATGGAGAGAAGAATGAGTGGAGAGGAATGGTCCTCTCCAGAGCTCCCATCATGACCAACTGGTATTATATCACTTATGAAAAGGACCCCGTTCTTTATATGTACCAGCTGTGGGACGACTACGCTGACGGAGACCTCAGGATTCTGCCTGAAGCAGGTATTGCTAATTTGTGTGTAACAAAGTCAGGCTGATACTTCACAAAGCTTTATTAAGTCTGTGATGATCTTGTCCCAAGGCGTTAGAGTTGATCTCACACATGACCAATATATGCATGTAATTAATTTTTCCATTATGCAAGATCGTTTAATTTGGTCTGACATGGATACCATATGAGTTCACCAGCAGACATGAAAGTGTGTATTCATTACAATTCATCATCAAGGGGGCTGACTCCCAGGAACGAATAAGCTACTAAATGTGTTTTGACACAGGCACTTCTTGCAGCCAAAGACACATCTCTTTATTCTGCTTCAAGCGAAAGTTGTCCACAAACATTATTTGGAGAAGGTTAGACATTACATATTAAAACTATTTTTGCCACAGTTGAATACTGAGACAATCAAGAGTTTAGATATGTGGAAATTGCAGCTTTAACTTGAGAATATTTGCAAAAATATTCACAGTAACTCCAAGTAAAAAAATATTAGAGGAATCTAATACTGAACATTATGCAAATACTGAGGCTTGTAAAAAGTCATATTTTTTTTTGTATTTCACTCTATTTAAAGCTGCACTTTACAGATTTCTACAGTATAAAACAGAAGGGAGAACACCCCTGTGCAATATCACTTAAATATTAAATGATTCAAACTAGAGTATTTGCAGTACTTCTGATTTTAACAGTAGGGTATAATCATAATCAAATCTAACTTTTATTGATCCCCTTGGGGGAAATTCTCTGCAACTATACATACTAGGAGCAGTGGGCTGCCGTGGTGCAGCACCCGGGGAGCAGTCAGGTGTTAAGGGCCTTGCTCAAGGGCCCACAGTGGTGGTGACAAGCGATTTTCCGACAACAACTGTAGTTCGGATTAGTGGCACTACAGCTCATTCAATGCCTCCTGATTACTACTGCAACTGTGTTTCAAGAGTTTGTGTCATCACCAATCTTCCTATATCTTGTTTCATCTTTGTGAAGTCTCAAAATTTGATTTTTGAGTTCGTCTGGCAATTCTTTTTTCATGTGGAGCCATGATGCAGACATGCAGATGGACGCAGCCTATAGTTCCACAACTGAGCATGTTCTGGTCTTCATAGGTCATTTAATACCATGTTCATGTGGTTACATTGATCGGATATCAGAGGAGTTCTCTATTTTGTTTCACTGATCACAGATTTTCTGACTTCTGACGGCTGAAATAACTTTTGTTGCATTAAATTTCTACTTTGGAGCCTGTAATAATAAAGTCTTTCTAAAGTATTTGTTTTTGATGTTCGTAAGAGGAAACACTCTACTGTTCAACTTTAAAATAATGCAGCTATTAAGAGGTGATGGAAATTTGAAATCATTTGACATTTAAGTGATATTGCACATATTGAGTCTTTTCATAGGAATAAT
>OMNN01000793.1:1857-22807 GCA_900302755.1 Chromis chromis | reverse complement strand
ATGATTTTATTACGTTATGAGCTTTTATTACATTTAAGTTATTACATTGTGAGCCGTTATTACATTATGAGCTTCACCAGTAAGGCTTATAATGTAATAAGTTATTACATTAATACATTATGCGCAAACACGTTATTACGTTATGCGCTCATGATTTTATTACGTTATGAGTCGATTATTACGTTGTGAGCTTTTATTACATTTAAGTTATTACATTATGAGCCATTATTACATTATGAGCTTCTACAAGCGGTACACAAGCACAATGGTAATCTAAATACTCAAGAAAAATCGGGGCTAAACTTAGCTGGCAACCAGGTGGGAAGAGAAGGTGAGGGAATGCAGGCTGAGGAGGCAGGAATGGTGTCTTGGCAGGTGCAGGAGCCAGATGGATAATCCAGTAGTTTAATCCAGACAGGACCAGGTTGGAATGATCAGGCAGGAGCTGAGGCTGAGGCAGAAGGCAGACGGACCAGGCGGGGAGGGTCACGGAACTGAGGCAAGAAGAAACACACGTTAGCACAATGAAACTGATCGGAAGAAGAAATGAAAGGCCTGGGTTGCCTAACAGAGGTTATTCAACGGTCCGGCGTCGTGTCGAGGTCTGAATCAGGCTTTTATGGTACAGGGTTGATGATTTACAGGTAGACCATTCCCTGCCGCAAGTGTGCTCACTCAGGTAATCATCCAATGAGCTGCTCCTTGGGCCCATAAACCTTTTCTAGGAAAGGCTGCCACTAAGCATAGCTGGAGGTGGAGGGCATGACAATTATTAATGTTTAAAATATGGCCAACCTATATAAGAAACACATTTTCTTCTTAAGCACAGTTTAATATGATCCAAAAGGCTTTTATTTTAACGATTCAAAGGCATTTTTTTTTCACTGTTGTGATTTTATGAATTTTAGATTTATTGAGGCTGCACGGTGGCTCGGTTGTAGGCACTGTCACCTCAAAGCTAGAAAATCCCCAGTTTGTGTCCCGGTTAGGATGCCTGGGATCTTTCTGTGTGGAGTTTGCATGTTCTCTCTGTGCGTGCGTATACATGGCAAGACCTTAAAAGGCCAAACTACAACTATTCTGCAGAGAAGAGTGGGTCAAAATTAGTTTGAGGATCTGGAACATTTAAGTGTGAGAAATATACAAAAATAGAAGACATCATTAAGGGTGTAAATACTTTTTAACACCACTGTATGTATACAATCCTCACTCACCCATGTGGGCAGTCTTATGTCTCCTTCAAGCTCAGCTCCTCTACCAGAGGCCTGAGGGTTCTGTGCAGTATCTTAGCTGTTCCTAAGACTGCACTCTTCTGGACAGATATCTCAGATGTTGTTCCAGCTCCAAGTCACCAGTGGTACTACTGTTGCCTTTACCTTCCACATTTTTTCTAGCTCCTCTCTTAGCTTTTGGTATTTTTTGAGCTTCTCATGTTCTGTCTTCTTGGTGTTGCTGTCACTTGGGATTGCTACATCAATCACTACTGCCTTCTTCTGCTCTATATCGACCACCACTATGTCTGGTTGATTAGCCACCACCAGTTTATCGGTCTGGATTTGGAAGTCCCATAGGACCTTGGCTTAGTCATTCTCTACCACCTTTGGAGGTGTCTTCCATTTTGATCCTGGGACTTCCCACCCATATACGGTGCAGATATTTCTGTACACTATGCCAGCTACTTTATGGCACTACGTGTATGCCTGCTGTTATGTGCTGTACTGTCTCAGGTGCATGTTTGCACAGCCTACATCTGAGGTGCAACACCAGTGCAACTAGTGAACATGTTAGTCTGGAGCCCTGCCCTTGTAGCTATTTCAAAACAGCTACAGATCCCAAAATCATCTGTGCAACCACCCGTTTGTAAGTGTAAAGTGCATGGTACAGTTTGTCACTGCCACAATCAGGAAGAAAATACAAACTATCACCTGCGGCTGAAAGACAGTTCATCTGGATGGTCAAGAGTCAACCAAGAATCACTAAAAAAGCAGGTCTGCAGTGAACTACAAGCTGCTGGAACACAGGTGTAAGTGTTTACAGGTGTCATTAGTAAGCATTTCCTCTCAAAGCAGCACCTTAAGGTTCGACTGAAGTTTGCTGCTGAGCGCATTGACCAGAAAAGGTCATCTGGAGGAAAGCTATGTGATCAGATGAAACAGTAATGTAGCTATTTGGCAACAATGATCAGAAATATGTTTGGAGGAGAGAATGTGAAGCCTTTAATACCAAGACCATGCCTACCGTCAAGCATGATGGTGGTAGTATTCTGCTCCAGGGCTGGTTTGGTGCCAGTGGAACTTGTGCTTTACACAAAGTAAATGGAATAATGAAGAAGGAGGATTACCTCTATATTCTTTAGGAAAACCTAAAATTGGTCTCCCAAAATATTAGAATTGTTCTTGGTATATTTCTGACTCAGCAGGTTTTGTCATATATCCAGGTGACCTATAATACATCTCTGAAAGAACCAAAATGCATAATTGTTCAGTTTGTTTGTTTTTTGTGTGACAAAGATGCTTGGGTTTTAATGATTCCATCATAGAAAATATAGTGTTATAGGGGTCATTGAAAACTCTGAACTACCGTGATATGCATGGTCTTTACCAGTGTCTGTCAACTTTTGTTTACGACTGTAGATACAGGGCATAGCAACAAATAAGTGCTTTCAGATGTAGCTGTTCATCATTTCTGTTAGAATATTACATACACTTTCATCATCACAGGATGATAGCACTCTAAGAGACTGTTTGTGTCTTTCAGCTCAAGTTTTCAGAGGAATGGAGACTCGGAGAAAGAGGAGACTACAGGAGCAGAGGGGACAACAGTGAAGCCAGAGTGTGTCCGGTGGCCTCACTCAGTACAGTGGTCAGACCTTGGTCAATCACTGGTGTTTGCTGATCTTCTTGAACAGTATCACACTCTGCTTTGGGCTCTTTGCAGTAAAGCCCTGTGGCTACAACTGCATGTTCCACATGAAAGTAACACTGCAGAAAGCATCAACTTTCAAGACAACCACATGGGCTTCAAGATTCTGCACAGGATTGGTCAAGCTTCAGCATCAGGTAAGAAGATACATCCAGTGATAACTTTATTAGAAACACATGTACACTTGTGTATTTAGGCAATGGTCCCGTCAGTCACTTATGTGGCTATAGTGTGTTTATGTCATGTTCACATAATACGGGTGAACTCTGACTCTGACTTTGAGTCTGATTGATTATTGGTGGGCTCAGAATTTGGAGTCAACAACATGAATCCATAGACCCAACCAAGTCCAAGCTACTGGTGGTTGTGTAATAGTGTGGGGGATGATTTATTGGGGCACTTTGAGCCCCTTAATACCAATCAATCATTGTCTGAATGCCACAGGCTGTCTGAGTATATTTGCTGACCCTGTACATCCTTTTATGACCACAGTTTACCATTTTCTGTTTACTATTTCTAGCACAAGCACCAAAATTTAATCACCTGTTCCTTGGCCCATTATCAACATTTCCTGAAAATTTCATCAAAATCCGTTTTGAACTTTTCAAGTTCGCACTTGGCGGAGGTAATAAGCACTTTGGAGATTGGTGAGGCCAGTGACTGCAAATTAGAGACATTGTAACCCCAGATCCTGATACACCTGCAGAAAGGACAAAACACAAACTCTGTCACAAAGTTAGTGACATGCAATGATAGTATATAACATATACATCATATATGGAAGAGAGAGAGAGGAGAGAGTAGGGGAGAGGTGTTCAGTGCATCATGGGAGTCCCTCAGCAGTCTAAACCTTTAACTAAGGGACAGCTCAGGTGATCCTCAGCAGCCCTAACTACAAGCTTTATCAAATAGGAAAGTTTTAATCCTAATCTTAAAGTAGAGAGGGTGTCTGTCTCCTGAACCCAAACTGGGAGCTGATTCCACAACAGAGGAGCTGTTAACTGACTAACTTACAGATGTTCTTTATGTGTGAGTTAAAGGACATATCCTGGTCAAAAATAACTCCAAGGTTCTTTACAGTAGAACTGGAGGCCAAGGCAACGTCATCTAGAGTAACTATCTGGTTAGACAGAGTGTTTCTGAGGTGCATAGGGACAAGTACAATAACTTCAGTTTTTTTCAGAATTTAAATGAAGAAAAATTACAGGCCATCCAGGCCTTTATGTCCTTCAGACATGCCTGGAGTTTGACCAACTGATTGGTTTCATTGAAATGTATGCAGTTTGTAGGAGCTTCAGTTAGAAATCAACTGGACTTAATTTGTAGGTTCTTGGATATAATTGGCTAAAACACCTTGATCTAGAGTAGGCTTTTTGAGAAGTGGTTTTATTACAGCAACCTTAAAAGCCTGTGGTACATAGCCTGTTAGTAAAGAGAGGTTGATGATATTTAATACTGCAGTGTTAATTAAAGGGAAGATGTTTAGTGGGGATGGGGTCTAACAAACATGTTGCTGGTTTAGAAAAATGTACTTTCGACATGAGCTGAGAGATTTACAGCAGAGAAACGGCGCAACTATAAATCTGGTCCTATGGATGCTTTCAGAGCTGCTGCACCTAAAGACATGTTGATGATTTTTTGTCTAATATTCAAAACTTTATTTGTGAAGGTCATGAAGTCATAACTATTCTTTTATAATTCATTGCCTTGTTTTTTAGAGGGGCAACAGTATCAAGTGATGTATGCAGTAAAGCTGCAGTCCTATCAACAAGATTATCCACCTGTGTGGGACTAACATTAGAGGATCTGCTCTCCATTGTGTTGGCATATGGTATTAAAGTCAATAATGACAGAATCATTTCCTTAAATGTAGTTACTGCAGTATCAGATAAACATCTGCTGCAATGTAGCTTCTTGGTAAATGCTCCGTAGTCCATTATTGTACATTCAAATGTTATTTAAAAAAAAAGATCAGTCAAAAAGAGGGTTTAGTTAGATGTTCAGTTTCTATGCCACATGTCCAAACAAGTTGAAGGCTGTGATTAAAACAATGAGTTGGTTTATTTACATTCTGAGAAAAAACAATTGAGTGTAACAGTGAACTAAACCAGAGTTGAGGCTGTCATTCTCATCATCTACATGGATATTAAAGTCACCCACTATAATGATTTTATCTGAACTGAGACTAAATCAGCTGAGAACTGAGAATTCAGACAGAAACTCAGAGTAAGGGGCCGGTGGTGGATATACAACAACTAACAGAACTGGTTTTTGTGTTTTCCAATGCAGGTGAAGAGACTAAGAGTAAGTGTCTGTGTGAAATGCTGCATGGAAATCTAATATCAAGGCTGAAATGTAGCCACTGTCTCAACTTCAGAGCTGCTGGAAAACATTTAGTTTTATTACTTCTAATGCATCAGTTGATGTTCCGCTTATTATTAAGGTTGTAGGGGGTGGTGGAGTACAGGACTGTGTTATAGAGAAATGTGTGCCTAATATTTTGCCCACACCACTAATGTTGCCATTTGAAAGGAAATGACTGATGCCACTCTACCTGACATGAATTCTATTTCCTTCTCATGTGATGCACTGAGACACATTGAATTCTCCTACTTCCAAAGCTGAGTTATCATTCCAAATGGTATACTCGTGTTGTGACTTCATTAGAGGTTGACTTGTTAGAACAGACGGTAAGGCAGTATGCATAAAGCATGAAGTGGATTATATTTAGCATAAAATATTATGTAATGAAACTAAGAAAAGGTACAGTATAAGTATATGATTCCACAAGTATCTTTTTCAGTTGAATCCCCTGTAAGGACTCGACGTTCCTTTTACCTCCACACCCTCTGGTTTTCTTTCCACTGTGAATAATAGATGGGAGTGGTTGGGAGGAGGGCGTGCCACCATTAACCACTCCGCTGCATCACTGCATCAGCTATTGTGTTACAGACTGACCTAGAATATGTTGCTATGGACGGACAGCTTTACACACTCAGATTGCTTGAAAATTGATGCTGATGGCATTTAGTCGGTCAGGGCTCGTGGTCGTACGTATGAGTCAGTCAGGCTATTCAGTTTGATTTATATAGCGCATATTTACAACATATGTCATCACGTAGCGCTTCCATAATTTATGTCTGTGTAATAATATTAATCATACAGTACTAATTCTGATTTCAGATTGGCTAACGGGTGTCTGATAAAATTGCATATCTGGACACCTCATATAGTTCAGACTCTTAAGTATTTGGACACAATTTGTCCATCTTGCTCTGTCTTTTAGCATATTCGATTGGAAAAATGATAATAGATACTAGGGCCGCTGTGGCTCAGGTGGTAGAGCGCGTTGTCCACTGATTGCAAGGTTGGTGGTTCGATCCCCGGGCCCTCTGCATGCTGAAGTGTCTTTGGGCAAGACACTGAACCGAAGCCGTTATTGTCTTGTTGGAACACCCAACTGCATCAAACATTCTGGCTGAAGAGTTTAGGGTTTCCTGAAGAATGTGGTGGTAATGCTCCTGCTTCATCATTCCATTTACTTTGTGTAAAGCCCCAGTTCTACTGGACCTAAACAACCCAGAGCATAATAATACCACCACCATGCTTGATTCAGTTAACTTCAGCCTGTCTTTGGACTGTGGGAGGAAGCTGGAGAACCTGGTGAGAACCCACACAGGGAGAACATGCAAACATCATCAACAAGGCAAAATGATGTATTTGCTGGGGACTTTTTCCAGCACAGGTGTTTTGCTTTAGTGAGTATCTCTGGCAGAAGGATGGTTTATGTAGGATTGAGTCAAAATACACTACAGTCTGTGGTAATGGGAATGAAGGACTCAGTCAGCCAGTGCACAGTGTGGCTTCTTTATGTGTCTTGAAAAGGTTTTGGACAACAAAACCTCCAAATATAGAAGTTTAGATAATCAGAATAAACTGCTGGCTTGTTTCTGATCATATCACTGCTCAGGCTTCTTCCACTGTCAAACGTTGCAGCAATGTCACCATGCTCCCAGTCTCTTAAATCAGTTACAGTGTCATCATAACCACAGAAATGATGGTCAAAACTACAGAAACTCACACTGGTGAAACTAACCAACATATGACAAGTGCATAAATACCTTAATATGTGTATAAAAGAGTAAGAGGTGGCCATGGTGTGATAACGTACAGGAGGGGCTTTGATAGAAGAAAATAAAGGGAATGTATTTGATTACATTTGTGTTTCTCAATATATGTTTTCCTAAAAAACAATGAATTCACCTCTATGTGTTTTCTCCTTCTCTGCAGTACTGTATGTGCATGACTGAAGGCATCCTCCTCTTCTCAGCAGAGGGATCTCCCTTTTGCTTCAAGTCTAGGAAGGGTAAAGTCCGCCTCCACTGGTTCTGTCAGGCTCTGGTCCTGATAGCTGCATTCACAGGGCTGGGCTTCATGGTGGCCAGCAAGAACGTGTCAGAGCTTCCCCACCTGGTCTCCTGGCACAGCCTGCTGGGCACCTGCACCCTGGCTGCCACCGTGCTCCAAGCAGCTTGTGGCATCTGCATGATCTTCCCTAAACTGCTGCATCTGTCCTCCTCCCCACCCAGGCTAAAGCTGTACCATGCCACATGTGGCCTTGTGGTCTACCTGTTGGCCACAGTGACGGTGATGTCAGCCATGTTCTCAGACTGGTTCCAGGCCACAGTGAAGGGGGTGGCATGGTGGGCCTTCCTCTTGCTGCCTCTTTTCCCTGCCCTGGTTGTGATGAACCAGATAACTAATTCCTACCTTCCCCGCAAAAAGATGACCAGCTAGGAAGCGCATAGAATGGGGCAGATCGGCACCGTTCACTTGGTGGCCAGTCTGGATCTTCACTGTACTCAGGCCCAGGTAATCTGATGGAAGAGTCCTCCACTACAGCAGCCTTTGAAAATATAATAACTAAAGCAAGCGGCCTGCTGGTAGTCCCATAGACTACTGAAGAACATGAAAACGTGGGGTCTGTCCTAAACAACCACTTTCTGAAGGGAACTCAAACATGGAATTGAGCTTTATTTGACAGTTTGCCTGCACAGATCTGTCCCCTCAAATGATCTGTTTGTGCACACAGTTAATTTAGACCTGCCACTCATATGAATGTGTGAAGTCAGTGTGAAAGTAGGAACTGAAGTTAGAGTTGGTTGTTGTGTCTTGTGATGTTTTAGGGTTCAAGTTAAGCATCTTGGGCAGTGGGTTTTCATTTGAGGTGTAGACATTACTAGGTTGTGTGCACAAAGTTTCCAAAATGTAACTTGTGACACGTCCTGAGGTCCCCAGACAGCCAGCATCCTGCCTGGCATCCATCTGACCTGTAGAAGTGGAACTTTGGCATCTTTGCCATTTTCAAGCTCTGACTGTTTTTTAAATGAAATTCATACCACAGTTTTAAAAGAATCTAATGATGTTAATCCAGGATGTGTGAATTACCTTGCCAAGTGGCACTGCAAAACACATGGAACACAGGACACTGTATAGTTTGGTTACAGACTACTGGAGGCAGTCCCATAGTAGGAGCTAATGGACACCTCTGAGCTGCTTCCATCCGTTGCCTCTTCAGAGGAATGTTTGCACTACACATGCAGCAAATGCAAAATTCTCTAATGGATGCTGTGTATAGATGCTGCATGTAGACTGGTTTCTGAAGGGACTACAGATGTGTGTGAGAGGACACAGCTTCGGGTGCTGTGGATGATTATGTACCAGCCTGTGAATTGTATTTATTTATTAATTTATGATATTTACGTGTTGTGTCTGTCATGACATCTTACAGGTGCTACATGAAGCATTTTAACATGAGAGTTCCATCAATCAACACCAAATCACATTGAGTTAAATGATTCACAGCAACAACCCAATAGGTAGTTAACGCCCAGCTCTATTCTCTGCTTCACTAAGCCTCTTCTTTGTTTTGCTTTTATGGAACATTTGCTGTCTCATGGCTCTCATCAGGCCAAGCAATGAAGCTGATGAAACCCCTGTACACTACCTACCCAGTACCAGGCAGCAGACCTCCAGTGTGTAGCTTGAGTCAAAGTGTAGTTCATACTGAGTTCATTTGTTGTAAAGTGTGTTTTATTAACTGCTTCTTGTTTTTTTCTTCAGATTTTCAGGTAATTATCAAGGACAATGTAGTAATATTCCATTACAGTGAAGACTGTGAGGCTGCAAGCAACAGAAATGTTTATGTCATCAATACATGACAGAAACGTTTTTTGTATAATAATAATTTGGGGAAAAAAGCCATTAGTGTTTACAGATAACTGTTAACTGGTTACTTATAATAGAGTGTCCCTCAACAGTTGTCAGGCATTACTGCAAACATTGTAAACAAATGGAACAAACTATTGCTTCAGGACAGAAGGCCAAAAAAGGTCTTTAGGTAAGAGGTCTTTGGAAATGATTAGCATTATTAATTAATAACACAAGCTCTCGTGAAAAACTTCATGTAGCACCTCATTTTAGTCTGTGTGTGCATTTGGCCCCTTCTTGTCCGTTATGTGCTTGTTTGTTAACCATTTTTTTGTGTTGTGTTTGTTACAAATAGAAAAAACTGAAGCTGCGCTCACGCTTGTGTAGCTTTGTAATGCGAGACCACAGGCACAAGATGTCTTCTTGCAAAGTTGTCATAAATTAACCAAGAAAGAAGCTTAAATGTTTTGTCCAGTTCGCTCTGTTCTGTATCTCTGCAAAACAGCCAAATTAGAAGAAATGGAAGTTTTACTGAACAATTGCACTACATGTAATTCAGCGCTCCTATGAACAGCAGTAAAGTAAACGAAACCTCAGCTTTAACAAAGCAGCATCTAAAGTCATCTTCCTGGACAGAGCCTACAGTACATACCACTGGCTATCATCCCCAGCAGGTAGTACCAGTTCAGATGTCACCTTTGACATTTCCAGCTTGTCAACTATTTAGGGCCTTTGGCTGTGTATGCAGGGTGTGTAATGAGTGCAACACAGCTTTGCATCCGGCTGAATTTAGGGCACAACATTGCTTTGCAGTTTAATAGAACAGCAGCTGCAGGATGTGTAATTCCAGGCCATAATAATGAGGACAATGAATGTGTACTTTTTAAAAGTGCTGTTAGAGAACCTGATGCACAAAGACCCACTGGATGTGTTAATCCTCCGGCTCCTCGTCTCAACCACCTGTCTTCATTGCTAATGGCTGGCTTATGCAAAAGCAGATCAGGTAAAACTACAATGGAGGTGGTGTTGTTGACACACACAGCATCTGGTGTGGAGTGCACACTTAACCAAGGAACCAGAAAGCCACTCTAAGAATTCCTATTATCATTTAAGATGGTTAAGTCGGTGGATGGATGGTTCAGACCACACAGTGCAGAGTTAGGTTTTTAAACTTGGGGTTTAACATCAGTAGTGTTCCCTTTTTTACAATATAAGTAAGTAACAAATCACTGGATAACCCTCAGACAGCAAGCAGGCTGTGCTATCTACTATCTGTGACTTAATACTGCAGGATAATTCAACATATGTACGTTCACAAGAAGCATTCGTCACATGTAGTCTGCACTCAGTGCTGGAACTAATGTGTTTTTAGCCTGGGTTAGACGTTTTGTCTGTTCTTCACAAAAATCTGAATTTGGATTGAAGCCAATATCAACGTGAATCACTGTATGTAATGCAATAAATGTACAGAAGAGGTAAACATTGTTGTTCTGTGTGGATCATAGAACTTCATTTAAGACTTGTGTAAAAACCTTTGACGTTAGGGTTCGCCATGTTGTCCCCCCATTTAATGGTGTGAATATACTGCTACAGCATTCTGAGCACAACTGGCTCACCACTATACGCATTGTTTTGCTTACTACTCAGGACTTTATTGTTTGAGCCCAATTAGAGTTTGTGAGGTCAGAGGTTGTAGGTTTGTACTTCTCTGATTTTGTCAGCAGGTTGCTGCCTGTGAACCTTCTGTGATAAATAAGTACATTCAAACTTCAATTTGTCTTTATTTCCAATGACACAAATCCTCACTTAAACACCAGTGCTTGTATGTTTTTTGTTTTTTTACTGGTGATAGCATTGCTGGACTTGTTTTGATCGTGCCATTTAATGCTCGTGGCTAACTGACAAACAGATGTGACAAGTGTTAAGGGAATTGTTTGACACTGCAGAAAATTGTACATGTGTGAGGAGAAACAAGTTTCTCCAGCTGTGAACAGTCCCAGACAGAAACCCAGAGCAGAACAGTTGGACCAGTTTCTACAGCTACAGTAAAGCAGTAACATGTTACACTGACATTCTTGCTTCATCATTTTAAAGGGTAGCAATGCCTGTATTCTATATTTTCTTACTGTTAACAAATCCCATGAAAAGACCCAAACCAACAATGAATAAAACCATTAAAAAATACCATTCATTTTGACTCAGTCCCACATACATCATCCTTCTGCCTTATTCAAACAGTGAAAGGTCATTTGTGACCTACTTTTAAAGATTTGTGTAGGAGTCACTGGTCTCAGTGATGAGGGCCACAGACAGGGGAGGGAAGTTACAAACTACTGGCAGACATGGTTGCTTTTTGATCTTTTCATGTTAAACCTTATCTTATAATAAATACAATATTAACATGTACTGAGAGTGTTTGTCAGTGCAGGGAGTTTGCTCCGTTGTGGTTGAATGCTCAATAAATAGCTAGTAACAAAGAGTACATTATGTCTCTAGAGGGGTTGTAAAACACATTCATCACGTTTGAACTGGCACAACAACTCTATCAGAGAAAAGACCATGGTGGACTAAACCTAGACCTGCAACAGAAGAAGTCCCTGCTTAGCCAGTGGTGGTGTCAGTGAGGATGATGATGATGATGATGATGACCACAGAACTGTTCAGTATCTCACATGATCCTCTGGGGTTCAAAGTTCACAGTTAAGAGTTAGGACCTGATGGTTTGTCCTCGCAGATGAAGGTGACGGAGCTGTTGAGCAGGTCGTACATGTTCACCACCACCTCCTCCGCTGATGATCTGCCCTCTCTTCCACCTGCTAGAGCTACAAACACCTGCTGGCCAGCTCCCAGCTGCCTTTGCTCCTCAGGCTGGACTGATGTCCCTTCCTCTCTGTCCCCTGTTGGATCTGCTGAAATCACCTGATTGGACAGAGAAGTCATATATTCAATGTTTTTATTTATTTTAAAGGTAGAACTACGTTGCTCTGTTGGAACCTTTAAAAAAAAAAAAGTTTTTGCTCTTTGGCAGCAAAACCAAAGAAAGTTTTCATCAACTGGCAGCAGTGGCAGAGCACCTGCAGTGACATCTCTAACTGGGGTGTGGCCAGCGGCTTCAGAGCTTTGGCAATTTTAAAAGCACATTTTTAGAGTAATCAGGAGACCAACAAACGCACTACAAGGTATTTACACCTGTATGTATGTAGTGTAACATGACAACCTTATTGTGATTAAATAGCAGCCTTATTAATCCTCTGAACCCCAAAACTGGCAATGAGTTTGAAAGGCATGTTTTCTTTTTTTTTCAAATCACCAAACGACACCAATTATCAGCCAGAAACTGTAAAAATAGAACGAATTGATGGATTTTCAACTTTCTGACGGCCCATGAACTAAACATGAGAGACATGTCACCAAATCAAAGCTTAAAATTAGGATTTTCATCAAAATCACAACCAGCAAGAGAAAACATACTTAATAAAGTAAATGCAGCATTTGTCAAAAACAATATACATGGTTGCCAGCAAGTTGTAGGAAGATACAGTGCTGTGATGCCCCCTTCCTGATGTCTGTACCAGAACATTTTGTACATGCTTGAAGTACAAATATGTAAATGGATTAATGGGACAATATGCTTGATATGGCCTTTGACATACCAACGTCTTGATGAGAGAAAGTCTATCAGAAGCACAAAATAATAGAAACACTCATGTCACATACCATGAGCCCAAAAAGACCTGTTCAGTCTCCTAATTAGTCTGACCAACCTTATCATGAATATTATTAAATTATGCAAGTGAAACTAATATATTCTGAGATAACACCAAGCAAGTAATCCACTAATTAATGGACAATTTCACTGATGTCTGGATCCAACTGAAAAGTCACAAGTCAGTTCATCAGCTAATAACTTGACCTTGACGATTTACATCTGAAAGCTGGGGTGAATAACATTTGATCAGCTCTTGCTGGGAGTTGTTGTTACCGTGTAGGAGGTGGAGGCCTGCTCCTCCTCTCCGCTCTCCTGCTCCTGCTGGGTCTCCATGTGGCAGGAGAGCAGGTGCTCCTGCAGCTCCAGCTGGGAGGTGCTGACCAGGGAGCAGAGGGGGCAGCTGAATGCCTCACTGCCCTGACTGATGTGCTGACTGCAGATGTGCTCCTGCATCTCCTCATCCCCACCTAACACAGCCTTGCAGTACAGGCAACGCCCCGCCGACGTCTCGGAGCCTAAAGGACGGACACACAGGAATAGGAATGATGTGCTGTCTTTAGGAGGTGCTGATTTTGTTCATTAGTTCACATTGCCTTATGTCACAACAGGGAAGACAAATAATATCAAAAACTAATTGAAATGCACAACTTGAAATGACTTCTGTTCTGTGATCCATCACAGGGAACATGTTGTGCGTCTTAACCTTGTTCATTTTCTCCCAGCAAATAAAAGAGGATAAGTGCATGTCATAGGGTCAATGCATAGCATTCATAATGCATAACAAGTCTGTGTATGACAAACACGCAACGATGTAACTTCACATCAAACGTCATAACAGACACACACAATGCCCACTAGGATTCAGTCTCATTTTAAGTCTCCTCAAGTTGCAGAGGGGAAATTAGTCAAAATCTATTTTAGAAATTGGTATGATCATGGAGAAACGTATCCTTTAACCCTAAAATCCATGACCTTATCATGTGTATTAAGTTCAGGGTTACAGGTTTACTGTATGTATGAAAATGAAATATGAAATTCTTTAAATAATTAAAACATTTTAGGACAAGAAAAAGAAAAAAGAAAATCCTGAAATGTAAGCCTCTAAGGCTAAGAGTAACTCAGCCACATCAAGTGACATTTCAGGGATGTGTCATCTCTGAACTGGAACAAACATTACAGTCAAAGCCAGCTTTCCTGTCATGTTACCTTATACTCTCAAACATTTGCACTTGTACATTTTTCTTTACTTACAGCGTGTTATTATCACTATTATTACACACATTGTAGTTGCTGATGCCCTCTGAGGGAAACATGTCCACATGGTGTTTGCTATATGCTAGGAGACACATCATGAGTGGAATAAGCAGTCAACAGCAGGCCAGGTATTTCCACCTTGAAACTGCAGTGACAGTCTCAAAAACCCAGATTCAGACATTCAGAGATTCATCTGTACAAAGGGGAACTGATCCTGTCATCTTGCAGGGTGAGATTTTCTGTATCATTACTCTTCTTCACAATTGTTTTACAGTTCAAACATATATAGCTGAAGTAATCCAATAGAACAAGTCACCACTGTCTAGCATAGAGTAGTTGTATGTGTTTTACTTGCAGGTGAGCTGTGGTGGAGGGATAAGTGGACAGAGAGGCAGAGACTTCATAGATCATACACTTAGAGTTACATCTAAGCCATTTTAAAGCAGGAGGAGATTATTTTCATGGAACAAACTTCTAAATATGTAATTGTGATACAAAGAGATGACTTTTTAGGGGTTAAATCAATGAGGGACTTTACCTATTTGGTGAGCAATTGCAACAAAGCAATTTCCCTGTTAGGATCAATAATACTTTTCTAATTCTGATTCTGATAAATTGCTGATAGATGATCATCACTTCTCTCTCAAAACTGTGAAAACTATCCATCCATCCATTGTCTATACACAGCTTACTGCCATTTAAATGGATAATTGACCAAACTAGCAGGACTGCCTTACTGCATGATCTGTAGTGAAGGCGATTTTAAAACAGTAACACGTAGATAGCGGACAGGGGGTGGGCTTATACTCACAATCAACATCCTGTCAAGCACCCCACAGTCGCTGCATAATGTTTGCCACAGTAAACATTAGAGTCTAATGGTAAGTTAGCAATTAACATTAGCTAATGTTATTTTCAGCTAGTTTATTAGAATGAAATGACATACATGGACATACATGACTACTGTGAATAAAACTTGAATACATTACCTGGTATGTAAACATGATTTCTGCCTGAGTTACATTAGATAGATTTTAATCAACAGGGATGGGGAAGACAACAACTCCCATGATCCCACGCTCCTCCTCCACATCATTTAACTATGTTTTTGGTTATTGTTTTGATTAAGAGACCCACAGAGGCTGAAAATACACACTGTACATGTAGTGATCTGCAAATGCCTGCTGCTGTTTAAAAACTATACAATATAATCTCTCTCCAGTCTCTCTTGCTTACACAGTACAGCCCTTTAAGAGGTGTGTTTGAATACAGTTGGATTGTTTATCTGTTCCTTATGTTTTCTCACATCATTTAGCACCAGGAGCTGTCTAGCCGTTCCAGTGAAGGACAAGGTCCCCCCACCAGTCTGCTCCTCTGGCCTGGTTACTCAGTCATGTTGTTGGTGTTAATATTGTTAGATATGCAGATTCAGGAATACCTACAGGCCTGTGCCATCCTCACCTTGATGCTCAGCAGCTTGGTGTTTGGCCACACTGGCAGCACTGGGGAAGAACTTAAAGCAGACGTCACACTGGACCAGGGTCTTGAGCTGCCGGGTGTGACTAGCGAACACATCAGGGTGGTTGGTCCTGTTGTGGTACCATAGGCCTGACAGTTGCTATGGGAACAGAGATTTTTTTTACACAACTAGAAGTAAATAAGCAAAAACTGGAATATTTTTGATGATGTATCTATTGTCACCCAGTACAAAGTGAGTTACACAAAATGTTACGGTGGCCAGGAGCTGAAACCAGAAACACAGCAACACCTTACAGTGCTTCTGTAGTCTGAGGGTGTTTGGAGAAATGCTCTGGAGAGTTCTAAAATGTAGTCTTTCTGGTTTTACAGTAGTATTTTGTTTAATATTGTTGTGTTCGGGCCACCATAGTTTATGGAGCTGCAGTTCTGTTTCAGTATAGAATGAACCGTGTTTGTCCACAGTGTGCTCATCACAAGCTTGTCCTACCTGGTAGGACTTGTTGCAGAGGTCACAGCTGAACGGCTTGGTTCCAGTGTGTGTGGCCTTGTGTTTATCCAGCAGAGCAGCGCTGGTGAACACTTTGTTGCAGGTGGGACACTTGTGGAACTCCTTTGGGTGGAACTCCTGGATGTGCTGCCGGTGCTCTTCCAGGGAGGAGAAGCTGAGACAACACTTCTGACAGTCGTGGGGCTCCGACAAGTCTGATGATAAAGTAAGTGGAAACTTTAAAAACAAGTCAAACCTCAGCAGCAACAGCCTCCAACGTGTTTCAGTTAGCTGCAGATCAGAGACCTGCTCTATGAAGCAGAATTTTGGGTTATCAGGGCCACTTTGGGCTTTCAGGACTACAGCAGTGGTTCACTTCTTACCAGGGTACATCACCATGGTTACTTATGCTGAATTCCTAACCTTATGTTGCAGATAACAGATCAACAAGCATTAAAATACTGCCTACTGACAAATCAGTTCTCTTGGAAAATAGCTTGAACATTCCTGGAAGGTCCTGTGGAGCTCTGTGTGCAGCCAGTGAGAGGGGAAGGGAAGAGTTTTTAGAGGTTTTTTTGTTCTCTGTGCCTTTGTAGAGCAAAAACAGAAACTAATAAAACATTAAAGCCTTGCACCTGTTGACCTGGTAAGATGTGCAGTAAGTCTACTTATCAGTTTGAATTCTATTTTTATATTTGTTCTTTATTTGCTCCCATGACTGTTTAACACCAGCTTCGTAAGACCTTTTGTCCCAACAGCCGTTGTTTGGTTTAGTAAAGCCAGATAACAAAGAGATATCCTGGATATGTTGAACTTGCTTAGTAGAACATGCCTCAGACATAATAAAGCTCACAAAGAATTGTGGACCATTTTTCCTTCAGCTCCCTGAGCAGGGCTCTGATTGTTCATCTCCCCAAAGCAGGATTTTCTTCCTTTGAAGCCATTCTGTAGTAGATTTACTTTGATATTCAGGGGAATTGTCCTGCTGCATCACCAAACTTCTACTGAGCTTCAGCCAGACAGCCTCCCTGACCTTATCCTGGATCATACCTTGATTAACTTACTCCATTTTTGTCCAGCCCCAAATCATGGTGCTGCCTCCACCATAGTTTACCCATGGGGGGTTTTATGTTGGTATACTGTGTTCTTCTTACCCCATACAGTATACAACAGAACTGAGTACATCCCTGTGCAATATCACTTAATGTCAAATGATTATAAACTATATATCCTTACGGTGACTGCATTGCATAACCAATCCTCCTAAGCATGGAAGATAACCGTGTTACACAGTTTATAGACGTTGTTCAGACATTTTTTTTCACCAGCTCTTTGCTTGAGGGGTTGCGTTGCTCTACCTTTCTCTTTAAAATCCCCAAAGGTGTTCTACTGGATTCAAGTCAGAAGACATATTTGTATGATTTTGGCAGTGGTCTTTGGATTGCTATGCTGGGATATTCTTCTTCTGAGCTTCTGCAGACCGAGTCATCTTGTCAACCTGTATTTCGGTATATCCACCAGCATTCATGGTGCATCTATAAATGTCATCTCCATAACAATGTTTTGCACTCATGCAGCCCCATATCATTCACTGTGGTAGTTCAGGCCATCATGCCAAACATCATGGTCTCCACCTGAGCTGAACAAGTTTATCTTGTTCTCATTTAACCAAATAATGTGCTCCCGATATTTATCATGCAATGCTATGCAAAGTCCTTCACAATGTCTCAGCTGACATCTGACCAGAAACTCTGATCTACACTGACAACCCCTGTGCCAAGTCTGAAGCATTTGGCCATGTGTTTTTCAGAGCTAGCTTGTGCAAGCAGCACTCTGTGGTGTTATTTTAGGAGGATGGCTGCTGCAGTTCTGATTAGTGGCGCTGTCACTCATTCTATACCTGTATTTATTGATTGTTCTTCAGAGAGAACACACAGAGGAAAGGTGTTTCAACTTGAAGATAATGCAATTATTGAGATTTTACATTGAAGTGACGTTGAATAGTCCTTGAAACATGTTCTTATTTTCTGTAGCTTTGTGGAGGATCAAGCTGAAAGGCAAATATCAGACACCCAGTGGTGATTTTTCCGGCCATGTTCAGCAAACTGCAGATTACAGACTCATGAACAGAAATGTTAAGGAATTCTAATGATTCCTAGAAGTCTTTATCTGTTAGTCTGGATATCTTTATGACCTTACTTAGTGCCCTGCATCGTGCTTTAGGAGTCTTAGCTGAGTGTTTCTAAGCAGAGTATCTACAGAACCATCTGCCTTTATGGACAGTTTGTCTGACTGTAACTTTGTAGCTTAATAAAATTAACAATTCTTGATCAGTAGCCATGTAACTGTAAGGGATGTCCTGATGTGTTCTTACTGTGAAAGGTGTGCAGGTGGACGGTGAGTCCACTGGCCTGGCTGTAGCCTTTGCCACATTCCCGACACACATAAGGCCGGTCACCAGTGTGTGTTCGCACGTGACGCGTCAGCTCTATGGATTGGGCGAAGACAGCCTTACAATACTGACACACATACATCTTCCCTGCAAAACAAAACAAAAAAAAGGCACATGTACAAAAAAATGAAGTGAAATGAAGTCCAGAAAACTTGAGGTCAGTTTCTTGAATGGAAGAAGGTTTCTTGATGTGGTTGTGTGTGTTGTGTGTCTTACCCTCAGAGTGTTTCTTCTTGGTGTGGTATGCAAGTGCAGCAGCCACACTGAAGCTCATGTCACAGTGTTTGCAGTGGAAAGGTTTTTCTCCTGTGTGCAGCCTCATGTGATTCTTCAGAGATGAGTTGGCCCCAAACTTGGCGCCACATTCCTCACAAGCAAAGGGCTTCTCTTCAAAGTGCTCTGTCCGTTTGTGGTAAATCATACCTGAAATATGATGAAAGCAATGTCTCTTTACCAAGGGTGGAGCTAAGGGGTGGCAATGGCCTCTTAGAATAAAGTCTGGTCACCCCTCACAACCAATAGTGATCCCTGTTAGAGAGCTATGCCTATACACCTAGACCTGAAAAGCTGATTATATATGACTCCTCATGGAGTATTTCTACATGGAAGTCATGCCTGCATAAGGGAATGATCAAAATAAGTGACCAAAAAAAAGACAATTTGACCCACAGTGATTTGCCTGAGACATCAGTTTGTGTGAGTAGATTTTATATTATACTGTATATTGAAGGGCTACACATTTACAACAACAGATCACATGTATGACCTATTTTAATGTTACATCACAGTAAGGGAGAGTTGCATTATTGGCTTGGGGGCCTTAACCTTGTTGGGCTACTGAGGTCCAAACTGATCTCAACACATGTAAAAGCTTCTCCAGAGGTCTTTACTGCTAAAGATGACTGGAGACAAATCATCAGCCATGAAGTACTGGCGTCCCAGAATGTCATGACGAGGAGCTCAAAGACAAATAAAAAATGCCAACAGCCTTAGAACATTATTGTGACTCCTTCAAGAGGCTCATAAATAGAATGAACACTTAGCTTCACCTTATAAAAGAAAATGAGGCCACGCTCAACCACATGGTATTTATGTTATGCTTTGATCATTTAAAAGTACTTAATTGTATTAAAGAACAGGCTTTAAGAACCAGAACTTTGCTCAGTGGTCTTACGGTATCTCTGGGAAAGTTCCAAAAAGCGACAGGACACAGGGGATTCATGTCCATTACAGGATGACAGAACAGAGACTTCTTCAGTTACTTATTAAGGACATGAATGTGTTCACCTTTATATCTAATTTTGACTCATAGCTGTATTTAACAAAAACAACTAAGAAGATAATTAATTAATTTAGTTTCAGTCAGGATTTAGAATCCATCATAGTACAGAGACAGCACTGGTGAAGGTCACCAACGATCTTCTTATAGCCTCAGACAGTGGACTAGTTTCTATACTTGTTCTGCTGGATCTCAGTGCTGCATTTGATACAGTTGATCACAGCATCTTATTACAGAGACTGGAACATGGTGTTGGGATTAAAGGAACAGCACTAAACTGGTTTAAATCATATTTATCAGACAGATTCCAGTTTGTTCATGTTAATGACGATTCTTCCATCCGCACTAGAGTTAGTTATGGAGTTCCACAGGGTTCTGTATTAGTACCAATATTATTTTTGTACATGCTTCCTCTTGGAAAAATTATTAGGAAGCACTGCATAAACTTCCATTGTTATGCAGATGATACCCAGTTATATTTATCTATGAAGCCAAATGAAACCAATCAGTTGGTCAAACTCCAAGCATGTCTGAAGGACATAAAGGCCTGGATGACCTGTAACTTTCTTCATTTAAATTCAGATAAAACTGAGGTTATTGTATATAACACCTCAGAAACACAATTGTCTAACCAGATAGTTACTCTAGATGGCATTTCCTTAGCCTCCAGTTCTACTGTTAAAAACCTTGGAGTTATTTTTGATCAGGATATGTCGTTCAACTTACATATAAAACAAGTCTGTAGGACGGCATTCTTTCATCTACGTAACATTGTAAAAATCGAATATCTTGTCTCAAAGTGATGCTGAGAAACTAGTCCATGCATTTGTAACTTCTAGGCTGGACTACTGTAATTCCTTATTATCAGGATGTCCCAATAACTCTCTTAAAAACCTCCAGTTGATACAAAATGCTGCAGCCAGAGTTCTGACAGGAACCAGTAACAGAGATCACATTTCTCCTGTATTAGCTTCTCTTCATTGGCTCCCTGTAAAATCCAGGATAGAATTTAAAATCCTGCTTCTAACATATAAAACTGTTAATGACCAAGCTCCATCTTATCTTAAAGACCTTATTGTACCATATCATCCTAACAGAGCTCTTCGCTCTCAGACTGCAGGTTTACTTGTGGTTCCCAGAGTTTCCAGAAGTAGAATG
>OMNN01000791.1:0-17476 GCA_900302755.1 Chromis chromis | reverse complement strand
GTCTTTGTGCAGATCAGTCATGTATGACTCTGTCTGTGTGTAAGTGCACTGCAAACCACAGTTTTAGTCCATTTCGTTTCCTTTCTCTCTTCTTTTGGGCTACTTGATCAACAATACAGCTCATTTAGAGTTGCAGTATGCAGCTGTTTTCAATGAAAAAGATTAAATAACTGTACAGAACACTACCTGCCCCCAAACCAAATAGCAACAACAATGGTGACTAACTGGTGAGCATATTGGCACAATTGTCTGCAAAAGTGCCACGTATTTTCCTCTTAAATGAAGCATGACCAAAACAAGGATTTGGTCAGGACCATCTTATTGGATTATTCGGACATGCAGGCTTTCTTTGGCATGGGTGACGCCAGCGTCTTCCACTGCAGGCTCTTCCGCTTGGTCTCGGGGTAGTACTGGAAGACCCAGGTCCCACCCCCGGTGATGACGTCCAGAAACTCTGGGTTGCCCTCTAGCTGCTCCAAAACTTCCCGGGACACATCCACATGGTGGGTCCGCTGCTCAGCCATCATACTGACTGTCAGTCTGTGATCACTGCGTTCCTTGACCTTCTGTATGTTGGCTTCATTTCTTGTTGTTGAGGGTCGTCCTGGTTTTGGTTCATCCTTCTTCATTCAGAACCTTTTGTTTCACTTATAGACATGTTTACAGGACATTGTTTGCTTCCCGAACATATCCTTCCATTGCAAGGGTTTCTCCTGGAGTTTTTCCCAAGATTTGATGTTAGTCCTTTGCTCAAGGTTCATTCTGTAACAGAAAGCACTTGACTGAAGCTAGAAACCCACCTGTGAAAAGAAAGATAATAGGTCAGTTGAATTGTTGTTTTTCTCATACAGTGTTGAGATGTTGGGCAACACCATGATGTACTTCATTCCTATGTGGCTGCTGAATCGTGATAGTCGTCCCGTTTCTTTTTTGTCACACCTCGTATGGATATACTGCAAATGTTTCTGTGTTGTGCTGGATTACTAATAGGGAAGTGTTTGCTAAGACACAATAACCTCAGACGATAAGGTGCCAACATTTTTGAATTGTTACAATGGAATTAACTATGAAGTTGCCCCTGGAAACAAAGGGAAACAGCTATACCAGCTCTGTTCAAAAGGTAACAAAATTCACAACCAGCACCTCCAACTCTCACTAATTGTTGCTTTATATCTTGTTTGTTTAATTCATACAAAAAAAACAAAGTGTAAAAATAAGACATAGTGATTTTACACGGGGCTATGTGCCAGAGTAAGTCTTGGCTCGGCAGTAGTTGTCTGGCAATGTTGCACTGATGATAAGACTCCAAAAAGTTACTGTGCTTAGCCAACAAATAGTCTGGCGAGTATGAACCATTGGAAAAATGCTAAAATTTGTTTGTTATTGATGCCAAAAAAGATTCCTACTCCCTCAGTTTTTCTGTACTAACATTTGATATCATAATAATAAATAAGTCAATTTCATCACAAGTTTGCTTTACATGGCTTAACAACATGCACACACACACACACACACACACACACACACATATATATATATGTGTGTGTGTGTGTGTATGTGGAGGAGGTACCTACCTGCTAATATAGGAACATTGTGTGATAATAATGGTCACTTCATGTGCTGATAACAACCAAAATCGTGTGCACAAAACATATGAGATGTTAAGAAGCTTCCAGTTGTCACCAAAACTGCGAGGAATAGCGCTACACAACCTCCACCCCATCATAACAGCCTTGGGCTATATTTGACCAAAAATACAGCTCTTATCGGCCTCATTTAAAGCTGCAGTATGAACCTGTTGTCAATGAAAATGATTAAATAACCCAACTGTGCAGTACACTAACTGCCCAGAACCAAACAGTGACTACAATGGTGACTAACCGGTGAGCATGATGATGGATAGGCATGCACAAGATTGCACTGTATTGAGATAGTGACTTTTTTGTGCCTATCAATCACAGCAGTCTAGGAAGTGACTCTTCAAAAGCTTTCCAGACATCATTTTGAAGTTCATCTGTCCTGCTGCACTAACTTCCTGTACTGTTTTGTCTCGTGTGTTAGATGCCAAATATCAAGCCCGTACTGTGCTGTGCTCTTTCTTTAATGGACTTGGCATGTCTGAACAGAGCCACAAAGGACTTTAAAGTCAAAGTGAAGCAGCCAAAGTGGCCACTTTAACAGCTTGACAAAGTTTTCTTACATGAAGTTGTTGTATTGTGATTCATGTGTGAAAAGGGCTTCAAGAAATAGACTAAAAGATGACAAAGCTAAGGCGAAAGAATCAACTGTGTACCAGAGCGAGGTGGATGAAGATCCAGATCATAGATGTCTGAAATTAGATAAGGATATGGATAATTGTGTGATGCGTGTCTATGTATGCATGCATGCTTGTTAAGATCCCCTTTTTGTGTTTCTGCATAGCTTTTTGCATGTTCTGTGTTCCTTTGTGAATGTCTGATTCTGTGTAACTGAATTTTCAAGCTTCATGTATCCCTCCATTTCAGACTTGTCAAATCTGATTTTCCTTTGTGAGGCTCTGAAGAAACAGACGTATCCGTTCTGCATAATACTCTACAAGCTCCCAAATATGTCTTGCCACAAAGCCGACATGATAGCTAATGGAATGACTTTATGTCATTTCAGCAGAGGCATAAAAATGGCTTTTAATACCACCTCCGCTTTTTCCATTAAAGAATCCTCCTCTTCTCCACTTTTCCTGTTTCATGTGGTATTTTGAAACTCACCTCAGAGGAAAATGCCAAGAAGACAAAAAAGTCAAAGCCAGGATATTGTATGCTTAAGCAGCTGGTGATAATGATGGTACATTGAGTCACTAATGGATTTTCGAAATAGCTTTTGTGTGCCAAGAAACAGCTTGACCCCTCTTTTCGTTGTGCCTTTTATCAGCCGAAGTGTGTGGCGCATTCTTTCACATTTCCTCTCCGCGCTGTCTGTGTTGTTATGCTGATTTTGCCAAGAATTCACAGGAAACAGTCACAATTTAAAAATTTGTTTGAGAATATTCAGTAAACAGATTTTGAGATTGTGTCATGCCGTTTATCTGTACTAGCGTGAGTGGCACTAATTTTGAGCTGAAAGAAATGTTCGCTTGACTTATTTTCTTTGTAGAGAGGATGCTCAATTATTTTAGATACATGAAATAGTATATGAAATAGTTTTTTTCTCCTTCTAATGAAGTAATTACTACATTCAGTAAATCCTTTTGGTGGCCTTTGTTGTTTAGATGATAAAGGTAATTGCCTATAAAAAAAAATACCTTGGCTGTCCTCTCGCAATTCTTAATTCTGTTAGATCTGAATGCACCAACGTGATGCATAGGCTCAGGGAGAACTGACCAAATGTTGGTATCTCCGATGCCCTTCACGAATATTCATACATTTTCTGAGTAATCCTTCACTCTAAAAAATTTGGGCTCAACAAAAAAATTTGATGCAGCAATTTGCATCAATCAATAATTTTATTATGTTCAACCAACAAACTGCATTGAATTAAGAATGAGCTTTTCCTCTGCAATCAATTGTATTTTTAATTACCAATCGCTTAATAATTGGTGGCATAAATACAAGTTTTTTAGTTGGTGACTCACAAAACTTAAGTTGTTTTAACAATATTTCCACATTATTTAAAATGACATTTTCAGTGTTATGCACTTAATTACCATCATTATGAGCACAAGTGTTTAAGGTGGCATATTTAACCTTGCTCCAGGCTTAAGGAGGAGAAAGCACTTGAAATTTTGACTTCAAGATGGAGAAATATTTTGTTATGAAGCCAATTTGATTGAGTTACTTCAACTTGAATTTAGTTTTAACTCAACCAATGCAGAAAATTAAGATGAAATTACACACAATATTAAGCTGATGCAATTATGGACATTGCTATTTTAAACCAAACTCATCAAAGCAATGGTTCTGATTTAAAAGGTTTATCGAAATCATTAAATTAGAATAATTTATTTAGGAATTTAGGAATAGGTCATTTTAAAATACTTTTAAAAAGCACATCTTTGAACTTCATATTCAACAAACATCCAGTGCCGCCAATTTATGGTTTTAAGTGTCATAAAATTGCATTAAATTCTAAAAGTGTGAAACTGTCCCATCAGCTCTTAAAGGGGTGGGTGTATTTGTGATAAACTGTTAAAACACAAGTGCAGTTTTCAAAAGTGCAAGTGTCTGGAGCAGGAAAGAGAAAGACACAACCTTATTCACAGACTTACTCACATGCCTCACATTGTTATGTTCGTGAAGGAGTCAGACAGTTGCACTGATTAATAAAATTGGATGCTGACAGCGATGGGCTCACAAGGACCCCATATCCAGGACTAAAAGCATTCAATTCTTCTATTACTCTGTCTGCCTCATCTCTGTCTCAAGAGCTGTGTTTACCCTTTATTTGTGCAAGAGGGATTTTTTGGAAGATGGAGGACTAGTAAGGACAAACAGGCAGTTGGCAAGTGTGTGGTGGTGTTTGCAGGAGTGTGTCTCGATGGGGTGTTTTCAAGTCCCTTGTCAACGTGTCTTTGTGAGCAAAATGCACTTGATCAAAAATGAAAAAGTTTCGAACCAACAGATGATAAATTACTGAAATTGTTCTCCTGGTGAAGTGGCAACTTTTATTTTACAACAGCTTTACAATTAAAAGTTTCAGTTCATCTTGATCTTTCGTAAGCACAATAACAAATAAACCACACAAGCAGAAACAATATCAGAAAATACTGTGTTCCCTGAAACAAGACTCAGCATATTGCGCCGTTTTAACAGTGCGCTGTCACACCGTAATTACCGAGACGAGAGACATATGCCTTTGTATTTAATGTCAGGCAGCCTGTTGTTTTTTCTCCCCTGTGGATGATTCCTGCCTTCCTTAATTAAAGCCTCGGTTCTAATTGGTGTCACAAGTGCTACAAACACTCTGTGTTTATGTGAGCAATCAGTGGAAGGAGTTAAATACAACCGCTGCAGGTTCCCGTGAATAATTTTTCACGTGGAGGAATTCTTTTTGTTTTTACTAATAAAGATTATGCCCTTTTAAAAATGATGATCATTCATGTTTTGTTTTGAAGCCTTTCGCATTTATTTACTGGGTAGCACTGCACACGCTGTACAGTGGAGGGAAGATGATGTTTTCTTTTGTTTTTAATCCGGAAATGTGGTTATTATGAACATTGCAATGAAGTTTTTTAGTAATAATGAAGCCGGGTGATTAAAATCAAATACAATTTACTGCACAAACACTTTACAGTCTAAATGTTTGTTGATTATTGTTAATTATATTGAGAGACTGATGCATATTAAGCAGCTCATTTGTGCTCCCTTTCATTTTTGAAGTCTTGCAGCAGAAAACACTAAAACTTTTGTGTGTGTGGTTCAATGAATTTAACGAGAAAGTAAGTTTAAAACAATAATCGAGTTCATCAGAGACTAATTCAGAGTGGGCTAAGAGGCCTTATGTTATTACATGTTGTTAAAGCGTGAAAATCAGTTTCAGTGCACCCTAATAAATACAAAAAAAGTTAATGCCACCATGCAGAATGAGAGCAGCTCAGCAAGCTCTCTCTTTTTTGTCTTTTCATTTTTGCCCCATGCGATGTTCGGTCGCATTGACTTCACTCAGAAGCAGCTTTACGTTTACGCGACTGAATCAGACCTGTGTGAGTGAAGACGATCAAAGCAAAGCATGTGTGTTTGGGAGACAGTGTGGGTTTGTGGGTACCAAAGCCCCTCTCAGGTCTGTGGTCTGTGAAATTGGGCTGCTCCATAAGGGCCTTATCATCACACCACCCCAGCTGTGTAAACAATCACACACATAGACACACACACGAATAAGTACACACAAACCGGAGAGGGAATGCTCGATAGTGTCGCTGTCTCTCCTGTGATCACATACTAATTTTCAGGCCATCACTGCGGTGATAAAAAAGACACCGGGCGCAGGAAGGGAGTCTCCCTAATGCGCTCCAGCCACAGCAGGGGTGCACCGTCTTCCCACGCGCCTCCCTGACCGTACCTGCTCCCTTCCAACTCCCACTCCTTCCTTCCCCCCCTCCAGGCCCCGACTAGATACATCCACGCTAATTGGATTAGCCGTGACAGTAATGCACTACTGGGTCTCGGTAGCACAAACACACACTAATAAATTGTGTGTGAGGGGAGAATTAGAGCTTTCACTATCATTTACAAGATTAAAAGAGATTATGAGTGGCAGAATTAAGTAAGTGTGAGTGCCCCTTGACGAGAGGAGGAGAAGGTTTGTGACCTTGGAGCCGTGGACCGGCACCATGCCTGGACAGTCAGACACAGTAATTAGCCTGCAGACTAAGTAGCACACCAGCAGACAGGCTAATAATAGTGTCATTGCTATTAATAATGAGAGTGATAACGGCGCTCGTAATTATGACAGTCATAATCATAATGATGTAAATCATGTTCCGAGTTAGCACTTTAATCGTGTGTCTGTGTGTGTGTGTTAGAAATAACATGAAGGTGATAGATTAATTTGAGGGTGTGTTTATGATTTAATGTCATTAGAGCCCTGTGTGTATCCACTGGATTATCATTTATGGAACACTGCTTTATTGTGGGAGTTATCGTTATCTGTCTTGGCGTTATTTGGCTATTTATCTATAGTTCACTGTTACTCGTGTTTATGTAAAAATCAGGCCCTTTCCACTGTTGCTCCAATCCTTTTTTAAACTCTCTTTCACACACATCGAGCTGAACCTCAGTCAATTTCAGAAGCACAAAAACTGGAAAAAAAAGAAGCACACACAGACACACACACACACACAAAACCACATGATAGCTTCACACTTATTGCTGCCCCTCATCAACTTGCTCATTCTTTTCATCAGTAACCCTCTGTTCAGTCCTTCCTTTGAGGTTAGGGGCAACTCCACCACATTATTTTCTTCACAGCCAGCTAATTTCTTTTTTCTTTTTTTTTAACGGGTGCCGGCCGACCTTTTCCCCATTCCTCTCCTCCCTGCTTCCCCTTGACCTTTTGTTGGTCGGCGTGTCTGCTTTGTCCTTTTCGTTTCGCCCTGAGGTAATATCTCGCATTCGCACTGGATGATTTATTTACTGCCTTCCTTAGTACTAGCTGGGCACAAGTGTACGCACACATATGCATAAATACCCACCGCAATTGCATTCTGCACCTTTCTTTTTTTGCTTTTCTTTTCATTCATCCCAAAGGCACATACAGCAAAACACACACAAACACTTCAAGGTGTGTTTAAAGAGCCAACTTTGGTGTGGCCTGTAAAAAAAAAAGTCTGTTTTCCAACTAAACAAAGAGAAAAAGTATCATCTCATTATTTGTAAGATGTAGTTTGCACACATCCACTTAGAGAAAATCCACAGAATTAGTCAAACATCTTCTGTGGACTGCTATAATCCCACAGGATACATGTGAGGTAAAGGGAATTGTCCGATTGTTAGGATTTTATGAGGAACGACCTACTAAATAAGTGACTCTCCCAATTTCACCTCCCTCAACTCCATTTCCCCTTTTAATCTCGCGACTCGTGCTTCTGTTTTGACTGACTGTCAGTCAGCCTAAGTAGCGTATGATTGAGGTTTATTGCAGCAGATTTGGGAACCTCTGTTCGTATTTGCCGGAGGCTTTTTCTCTGCTGCTCCGTGTTGAGCTGAATTCATTACCCGGCACAGACTTGGTACGTTTCTGCTGTAGGTGGCAGCATCTCTCATACAGTATAGCTGCTGCGCTGCCAAAGTTGAAGTCTGCCTCGGGGGCACGGTTCAGTGTGAGACTTTGTTTACTTTGATTTCTGAGAGCAGATTTGCTCTGCGATTGACCCCGGACCTTCTGTGCTCACTATCACAGATATCTCACATTAAACATCAATCCTCCATCAAGGGACTGGCTGCCAAAACAAATCCTTAAATCTACTCTAGATATTTAAGAAAATAATGTCTAAATTGACCAAATATATGCACCAAGAAGAGTAACTATAGTGGCAGAACACATTGGAAATTGTCTTAAGTCTCAAATCTATATGAATTAAATAAGGATTCTAAAGATTTGGTGCTTTTTTCTGACACTTAACTACTACCTACAGCTACTTTAGACTCATCTGTTTAAGAAATGGCTTAAAAACGTGGTTCTCAACCTTCTAGACTTGTGACCTTTTAAATTAGAGTCACATTAGTCGACTGTCAAAATGTGATTTTCTTCTAAAACCTCAAACTACAGCATGTTATTTTACAAGGGTGGGGAAAAAAATCTAATTATACAAGATTTCATGTAACAGAAGTAACTGGGGACCCTGCAAAGCTCCACGTTGGGAACTGCTGATTGAAACGTTGGGTATGTTGACCCCATCACACGTGATTATTCCTTCTGAGTAAATCTAATAGAACGAAAGAATAATACATCAGATTCTTATCGGGCACTTAAGTCAGCAAAGAAGCAGCAGTTTTGTTTTTGTTGTCATCATTATTTACTCTAATTCAGTACAAATAATAAGTATGGAAACAAAGGGAAGCTAAATGCTAATTTGGTTCAAGGGTCTGACTCCCAAACAGCTTTTCATTTGCTTACTCACAAAGAAGAAAAAAGCCCCTGATAAATTTGTTCATGCATTCAGATAATCATCTCAGTCAGGCTGTGTGACCAAGCAGAATGTCTGCATTATCAGTACTACAATACCCATAAGCCCAAGGGTTTACACTGTCAGCCAACCAATTAACTCCAAATGGTCCTGTCAGCCAATTATGCTGAAATAATGATACTTCGGATTTCCCCCGACCACCACCAGCACACGCACAAACACACACATAAACACGCTCAGTCACACACAGACCACCAGCTCACTGCATCAACATGCCAGCTACTTTGTGTTTGTGCATGTGTGTGTGTGCCTGTGTTTGCATGTGTGTGATGATGATGAAATAGCCATCTGCTATGGGCAGGGGTGTGTGAATCCCAAATGAAGATGAGTGGCTGGCTTCAAACAGCAGCAGCCTGTAAATTGTAAATGAGCAGGGAGCATTTCTGCCGCTGGGAAACCTAACCTATACCTACCTACCAGCACCAGCACCTCACAATCCCTCAGATAAAGAAACAGCGGTCAATTACTCCCTTTTCCTCGGTTTAATCTCCTTCTCGTCCTCTTTCTCCTATTTTATTCCATTTGATTTTTTTTCTTCCCGTTTCTCTTTGAAGATGATACCATCGGAAATGGGTCAACAGAGAGCAATGTCAGCTGTTTGCTGATATTTGTAGAGAGAGAGTATGATGTGCGGTGTGTGTATAGTGTGTGTGTGTGATAAAGAGAGAGAGAAAGAGATTTACCATGTGTTTGATGTGAGTAAGCCGAGCGCTCTGTTCATTAAGGTGCTCTCAAGGTGTTGCGTACTCACGATCAAATGATTTGATGATAACAGTCCAGCCCTAATAGTTGATGGCAATTTAAGCTCTTCCTGACAATTTGTGCCTATTAGAGGCAGTCCATAAAATTGAGGACATACAGCAGACTGGAGACAAATTGAACATTTTTCTCCATTACAAATGAAACCTTTGATTTCAGTGATATTGTTTAACTGCCTTCTTTTTTCCCCTATCTTCTGCTTATGATATAGTTGGAAGTTTTGGCATGAATCTTACATTTAAATATAATTCCAACTCTAATGTTGCCTCTGTGATCACTTTCGAGTGAAACCTTTTGTTCATCTGTTGGTTTACCCTGAGAACTTTGCCACAAACAGCAGCCATGGATTGTAATTAGGAATGTGGGTAACATGCTAAAAATCCATATGGATGCAACAACTTTCCCTCAAAGGTGTGAGTTGTGTTTGGAGGAAAAATAATAGATTTAAATGCAAATCATAGTTGAAGATAAGAGGATACATCATAAGACACTGCAAATGCTTGTGAGCTTTTACAGCTACAGTATGACAGCAAAGGTAGGCTATCTCCTTTCAGAGCTTATCACTGTCAGTCATTGTCAGGTTGCTGTGTAGGTCCCATTGTAACTGTGTGTAACATGTCGTGTGTATGTGCATATGCACTTGTATATGTGATGATTGCTATAGGCATGGTTGTACTTACAGTATTTATGTGTGTTTTGGCTGCTTGTTCGTCTTGGTGTTTATGTGTGTGTGAATGGATGTGCCTCTGTACATGCAGGGGTGTAGACAAACCCCACATGAGACCTCTCAGACACAAAGAGGGTAATATATGTATAGAGGGCCTCTGTGTCCCAGACTTATGGAAATACAGTCTAGCTCAGTGTCTCCATGCTTCCTGGTAATGCCTGCTGCTAAACCCCAAATGGACCATTATATGTCTGCAGAGTGGGAGGTCAAGAGACCTCCGATGGAAATTGGAAGGGGGGTAGGGATACATTAATTCAACTTACATCCAGTGATACAGCTCAAATAGGATATGCTCATTCTGTGAAGCACACATAAATACACATAGACACGCCTCAGAGATGCATATACAGCCACCTAAAAAAAGGCTAAATATGCACACATACAGATAGGGTGGACATGCTCCATGCCGGATACGCATGCATGATTAACTGCACTGGATTTGAATGTAAACACATAGGCGGGCACACACACACACCAATGGATTCGCACTTATCTTGGACTCCAAAGCCCATGATGGACCAAACTCGGTCCCATAATCTGCACTGGCCACATGCTTAGGAGATCAATGCAGTGATTAAACCAGTATGGCTCCAACACTCCCTCCACATCCCCCCAACAACTCTGCTCCTCTCTCTCCTGTGCGACCTTATCTTGCAGGCTTAATCAAATTGCCAGTTAGATAGAGGCTGGTGCTGAAGGTTGTGGATGGGAGACAGCCCGGGAGAGAGAGGGAGAGAGAAAGAGAGGAATAATGAACACAACCATGAAGCTCCGCTCTGTCTCAGAAAAGGAAAGGTGTTATAATAGATGTGGACAGACGTCCTCTGTCAGCAGCCAGTGCTCAATTCAGCCTCTCATCTCTTGCATTAACACGCTCTCGCCATCCCTTCCCTCCCTCCCCCCTCCTCCGTCGACAGTCCTCTGTAACCTTTTGCTATCTTTGGCCGTCAAACTCTCTCCCTCCCTTTCCTCGTCTCTCTCTCTCTCTCTAGCGTTGTCTGTCTTTCACTGCCTCTTTCACTGCCGCCGTCCAACACCAGACCTGTTTTCATTTGGTTTTCTTCCCACCTATTCCTCACTCCCGCTTTCCTCTTTCTTTTCCTCCCCCTTTTTTCTTCCTCATTCCTGCTCTTTTTCTCTGCAGCAGTCTCTCACTCAGATCTACATATCCTCAGCAGTAATTGACATTTTCTATTTGCCAGCCTCTTTTTCCTGTCGGCTGCCAGCCAGCGTCACCAAGGCAACTGCGATAGGTCCCTGTGCCTGGCGAGAGAGAGAAATGGGGGGAAAAGGAAGAAGGGGGAGGTTTAGGTCTGCGTCTGAACTGGCTTCGCGTTTCCCCCCCGACACACACACATAACCCACACACACAAAAACACACACCACCCCTTTGACCTGACGGGACCCCCGGCAGCCCACTTAGGGAATAGTTAATAAGCAAAAAATAATCATGAAGGTGGCGCTCAATAAGGGCATTTAAGCTAATTTAAGGGAATTAATGAGCATTTTATGATCCCCCAGGGCAGAAAGGGTTGGCGAGAATGGTCATGTGCTCTATGTACACATATAATCCTTCAATATGTTGTGTCCATATGGATTATGATACAGAGAGCTATTAAATATAATAGGCATTTCATGTCTTTGTTGGGAACATAAGAGCGATGTAGCTAGTTGATGTATACTCAGCAATAACTTCAGATGTACAGATGGCGCGTCGTCGTCTTTATCTCTGATGGTTTGAGACTGTTTTTCCATTCTTCTCCTCTTTCCATTCTTTTCCTTTATCATTTTTCTCTCACATGTTATGTGCATGCGTCTTTCTCTGAAATATGTAAAGCAACTAATGCCCTCAATGACTCCATTTATGACTTTAATTACCACACTACATCTGAAAGGCAACTTTGTCATCCGAATAACCAGCCAATGCTTCAGCCTGCTTCCCTCCAGCCACATTTCCTGCTTCATTTTTAAGAAAAGACCATGATGCACGGGCATCATTTTGAAGTAATGTAGATGAACAACTATGTTTTGTTTTTTTATGTATCTGATTTTATTCATGAGATTTAGCTGTTGTGTCTGCATTTCATTTTTCATAGTCACCAAATCTTTGTATGCTTACTGGCAAAGAAAATGCTTAATATTGTAGGTTGCTGGGGTGAGTTTTAGCAAATGAGATAAGATTAAAAATGAAACTAAGGGTGACAAAGGAACAAAAGAAGAGTCAAAGGTTTGCCTTAATTAATGGGAAAATTTGTCGTTTACAAAGCCCCAAAATTCTCTCCCCTCCTGTTTCTTTCGCTAATGGACCTGATTTCAAATTGCCCTGAATGTGAAGGCAGACAAAGGGAGAAAATTAAGTTCAATTTGATCGGTGTGGGATAAAAAGTGATTTTGTACATTTGTTATTTTTTTCATTTTGTGAGTGTCTGTGTGTAGCACAGAGTGCTGTCACCTTGTAGTGTGTCCTGGGACCAAGTAATGAGAGTGTAGTAGAGAGATCTGTCACGGATCTCTGTCATTCAGTAGTTTTCCTTTTCCTTTGCTCATTATTTTTGTTTTCTCTCTGGTTATTTTTCGACAGCTTGCATTTGTGATCTTATTCTTTCAGTCACTACCCAAAGCTCATGACCGTAGGTGAAGGCTGGCATGTAGATCAACTGGTAAATCAAAAGTTTTGGCTTCCAGCTCTGCTTCCTTTTTCTCCACAACGTTCGCATTACTGCTGATGCTGCACCAATTCAAGCGTCAGTCATTTGCTCCATTTTGCTCTAACTTGTGAGCCAGATCCCAAGATACTTAAACTTCTTCACTTGGAGCAGCAACTCACTCTCAACTCAGATGGAGCAACTCACCACTTTCTGTCGGAGAACCATGGCCTCACAATCAGAGGGCCCCAGCCACTTCACACTCACTTGCATGCTGAAGATTGTAGTGTGACGAAACTAACAGAACTACATCTTCTGCACAGAGCAAAGGGGCGATTGCGAGGTCCCAAAAGCAGACACTCTCTTTCCCTTTCCTGCATCTTGAAATTCTGTCCATGACAAACCAATGGAAGCCAACACCAACTGTAAACATGGCTGACTTCCTGCTGAGAACACAGAACCTCAAACATACAGCCATAAATATCCATCCTCAGTGACAACAAGAACAAAGAGTTCTGTAACAGATGGTGTGGCTCCTACTGAGTTATTATCCTAAAGACCTCTTCCAGTTTCTTACCTTGTTAACACGCCCATATGGTATTTTGTATATGCTGGAAGATAAGTGAAATAAGCAGTCAATGCTATGGCTAAGAATTACCACCTTGGAACTGCAGCATACCAACAACAGTCCCAAGAACCAGGAAATTTTTTCATGGAAAACAAAAATCTAAATATGTAACTTATATACACAGCAATGAGTTGTTTTTTAGCAGGTTAATTAATGGCTGCACTGTACCATTATCAAGACAATCTGAGGTTATATGAGGTGAGAAGGACACTAAGACATCCTCGATCCAACAGTGGAAAAGTGACAAAATCACCAACATGCTTCAAACAAACCTACCCGCAGAGTACCTTGAAAACCAGTGTATTTTGGATAACTGGTTTTCTCTGTTTACTGCAAGCTGTGTGAAGGTATTATTTATAGTATTATATTTGAAAGTATCTTACTTTAAGCTCGTGAAACATTTCCCCAGTGCTGCCTACTATTGTGTGTACAGTGTGTAGTCATTTATTACTAAATATGATATGATTTACATGCCATGAAATATTGCCCGATAAACACTGACTGTATATAAAAATGACATCACCCATAGGTTTCCTGTAGAGCGGTTTAAAGCTCAGTGCGGTGGATACAGCAGTCACCACCTTGGCAGTGCATGACTTCTCCTGACTACTGACTGATCCAAAAATGGGTAATGAAATGGCATGTGAGTGAAGCTGAGGTGGGTCTTGTCTTTGGATCATGGACTCGCCAATGTCAGCACCCACCTGTCACTCATGCCTTTAATATATTTTAAATGTCTTAATACCATTTAAACATGTGAGTTGTATAAAACATATATTTTAATAGATATCATGAACAAGGAAAGTAGATAGAGACCAAAACAGTTTTATGTACCAAGCTTTAAACATGTTGTAAAGTTGGACATTTTATGGAGGGTCTATGGGGACTGATTCGGTTTTGGAACCAGTTTTAAGTGGCCATTCAAGGAACTGCTTTTACTGTATGAACAAAAATCAAGTCTATGGAAATACTGATGCTTGAGACTTCTGATTTCAAACACAAGCCTTAAGCTAAACTTGCATTTTTGACTCGTTAAACATCAAATCTTGATCGTTGTGCTGTCTCCATTACGATCAGATGATACATCCGCTTTGGCTTCTCCTGCCTTCAGTGTGCTTCGATGGAGTTGGAAGATGATAGTGGTGTGGGGGGGGTTACAGGATTGAAAAAGCAGATAATCAGCAGGACCGGAACCACACCTCGTAAACCACAGCGATGGCAAAATTGAAGACCAGCGCGATTTCCATCAGCATTGGCCTTATACTGCAACCAGCGGAGATTCCAGCCATGATTAGGGAGGGGACATATGCGATATTGCTGGACTCTTCAAGAGAACGACATGCGAAAGCAATGATATACACGCACAATCCAGCCTTAATCACATACATCTCACACATATATTGTCATTAAAAAAGCATCTATTTCTTTACCATGCAGAGAAATCTTACACAGCCGAGAACGACTTTCTCCTCTTCCATTTTGTGCAATAAGAGGCTCAGTCAGCAGCTCCAGAACTGTGTCACTTTTTTCCTTGCATCTGCAGGGTACCAACACACGGCTGATTCCAGGCAAATTGCTTCATCTTTTTCTGTATGCCTGTTTCTACATACACACACATAAACACACTTTTTCCATTGCTTTCCTGCTTTTTCTTCAAGGCACAGTCTTTCACCTCTTAATGAGCAGCTAAATTATTTCAATTAAAGTGTCACCTGTCAGTCAGATAGCTCCAGGTGATGCTTTGTGATGTTGAGCCAACATCACAGACCCCAAACCAAACTGAACTGCCAGTGGAATTCATTTCAATCATCTCTGCAGCGCGTGGGTGAACCCAGGGACTGAGACAATCCCCCAGCCTCCACGGCTTCACGCACCTCCTGTACTGTCTTACCTCCACCACCACCACCACAACCAGCAGCACCGCCGCCTCCTTCCGTCACCCCTCCCGCCTGTCTCCTCACTTTAATTAGCTCCGGATTAAATTAAAAGCTATATGTTGGCGTTAATTGATTTATCTTGAGACAGGGTCTATAATTACAGGTTCTCAATGGAGAGATCTACGCCGTGACGCTGGAGGCTTCCCTCACTTCATTGTCTGCCTCTGTGTGTGTGTGTGTGTGTCTGCATGTGTGTACGCTTGTATGTGTCGCCCATGTTTGTGTGTGTGTGATCACCACCGTAAGCATAATAAGCATTGTTCGAGCCAGTCAGAGGTTAGCGAGCAGGCACCACTCGATGAGCGGGGGAATAAAAGATGATGCAAATAGATGTCGTCTCGCCATAATGAAACACAATTACAGCTTTATTAGAAGATGTAATTGCTTTGTTAGAGCATCTCAATTTGTCCTTGTTGTGCGCCGTTTACTCCTGCCATTACACAATGCACACGCTCATCCATACTTGACCTGCTATGTAATATGTGAAACCCCCCCTTCAGTTATTATTCTGCAAGCATGGAGAGTTGTCTTTATTGTCTTTATGGAGAGAAGTGGGCTTTTACTGGTAATGGATGGTTTGCTGTGAAATACATGTAGTGAGCCTCAAGGCTTTGGCTGTATCGCCGACAATTGGTATTCTGTGGTGTGACACAGACTCACACTCTAAAATGTAGAGACACGTCCCGTAACACACTGATTTCTGCAACATCTAACTTCTGATGCACATAGACGAGCACGCAAACCCACAACGCACATGTTCACACTTTATCCTCTATCTCTCCACCCCAAACTCCTCTCATCCAGTCCATCTAAATGGGGGAGAAAATTAACCTGCCACACTTCTGTGTTCCTTTCCCCCCTCCCCTATTCTTCCCTCCAGTCCACTGTATGCATCCTAATCAGGGCGAGCAAAGTGCCAAGAGCTGTCTGTCCGTCAGTTGTAACACCGTAGGCTGGCCGACTGGCTGGCATCCGGCCCACGGGTGTGAAATGAGCCCACTGGGGGCTATAGTCTGGCTTGAGCACTAGTCAAACTGCTCAGGACATCATGAGAGAGAGAGGGAGATGGAAGGGGGGAGGCAGAGAGAGAGCGGTGAGGTGGAGGCAAAAGGAAGAAACGCATGAGAGGAGAGAGAACAAAGGGAGAGAAAAAATATAGAGGAAACTCATCTGGAGAATGAAGGAGAGGGAAAAAGAAGGGAGGAACATGGATAGAGAGAGAGAATGAGAGATGGGAGAGACATGGCTCATCTGCTTCTGCTCTCTGGCTGCCGCGAGATTGCAGGATTTCCTAGATCAGCCAACTGTGGAAGTGAATTTTTCCCCTGCTTGTCTCCTCTCACTCCCTCGCTTCCTCCACCTCTCTCACACTTTCTCCCTCATCTTCTTTGTGGCTCCCTTCTTGTCCCTGTCACTGAGCAATGGATTAAATTCCTATTTCCTTTCCGATGCTCTTGTGATATCAGATTATGCTCCCTTATCCTCTGTCTGTGGTACCTGTCAGTCCTCTTATATCTACATGCTCCTATATTGTCATTCTTCTGCCCGCTTTTATAGTTAAAGCCTTTTGGAAATTTTTATTTTTATTATTTTTTGAAGCCTAAAGACCTCTAGTCTGAAAAAAAAAAAATAGGGATGGCAATGAGGATTGGTTGGTTTGATCACTAGTTCATCTATCCATCCAACACAGCAAGACATCTATACAAATACTGGCCAGAGTTATGAAAAGCAGTGGTTTGTAACCTCAAATGTGACCCCCCCTTGTGAGGATGTAAATATTTCACTACCCCCCCTGCTCTGCCGCATTTCACAAACCGATTTCTTAAGCAAATATAGTCACATATTATTGACTGTATTTTATGAGTCATGGTTGTTTGATGCGCAGTGCCACGTTGAGTGTCTTGATCTTTTTAAAATGAAATTGTACAGGTGTTACAATAGATAGCGAAATCAGACATGCGAGTTTTCTATTACAAGGTACTTCCCACAGATCACTCTGCAAGGCTCCTTCCAAAATACAGATAACGTAATAGCTGGATAACATGTTTCATAACATCCATTCATTCTATTATTTTATTCATTATGTAAAAGTGAGACAACCGGAAAACAGGTCGGAATTATTAT
>OMNN01000788.1:0-18545 GCA_900302755.1 Chromis chromis | reverse complement strand
CGACATGCAGGGGAAGTGTTTGCATTTCGGGAGAAAGACGCATCTCTGATACTGTCCAAGAGCAGCTGAGAAAAAGGATCCCGTTGCGGACGGAGGGAGGAAAAAAAACGCAGTTCGGGCGCTCCGGAGGTAGGCAGAGAAAACGTTATTATGCTGCTATTCGGCGTGTGTTTGGATAAGGGAGCGAGCTCTATTAGGTGTGCACATGACAGCTCGATTTACACACACACTGATTTATATGCCCTGATTTGGTGTGATCGGACATTTTTGTGTGTGTGTCTCTGTGTGTGTGTGTATTCAGAGGGAGAACACACCATGCATGCGGTGTAGTAGCAGCCCTACCTCCTTGGGACAGCTGTCGTAGCCTACATTCATCCGTCTCTGCTCCATCGATTACCCATTCCCTGCGAAAAATACCCCCACTTACTTAAAGCACGAGCCCTGACCTGTTCGCTCAAGGCTCCGAAAATTCAGCACGAATACAGATGCCACGTGTGGTTGTTCATATTGAAGCCCTGCACTGTTTGTGTGTTTTTGGAGACAAACACTGGCCTGTGGACGTCATTTTGAATCAACGTTCTGCATCCCGAGCAGTGCTGCCCCAAAATGAATAAGGAATGAATAAAGGGGGGAATAATCTATAGTCCAGGCTGATGAATGATTCATGAATGGGCTATTGAAACCTAATGGGATAACACATCATCTTACAGCTAGGCCCCTCCACTGTGATATGGCGAATAAATGATTCATAGACGGTTTATAAGCACAAATTCTCAAAATTGGCCTAAGCATGATGCCAGCAGAGAGCACACACAGGTGCACCAAGGCATGTGTGAATGCCTGCACTGTTGGGTCACTGGATCAGTAGCTTACTGTGCCTGTGCTCTCCTTTAAGGATGCTCCATGACAGATGTTTACTGGATGTCCCAGTCAGCCACACTGTGAGCCAGACAAGCCATTCTGAAAAATAATGAGCTGCAGCCCATATTAACAGCCCCTGTGCCTGGTTTTTGTGGAGGTGTAACTTTGTTTTAAATAGGATTTTAATTGGATTAAATTTTAACGAGCTCAAAATTTGCCTGGCTGATGTTTATTGGAATGCCTGGTAAGATGGGATTTTCAAATAAGAACTTGGTGAATTTATCGCCACAGTTAATGATCTGTGCAACACACAGCTATTGACCTGACATGACTTGGTTTGATTTACGCTTGAAGCCCCTGTAGCCAATTTGACAGGTTGCTTTTGGCTTTGCACCGTGCACTGAGCGCTTCCTGGAGTGTTTGTTGAAAAAAAAAAAAGTACTATATAATGTTGAACTGCGGGGGTCCAGGGGGCAGTTATAGTGAGCTGTTAGTAAAATGTCTGTCACTGCCCTCTTCTCCTCTAATGTGAAGACAGCAGTAGAAACCAGATGGAAGGCCATGCATTGATTGAGTCAAAGAGAGCCTATAAGAGGGCCAAATTGAGTTGACACGTTGATGTGGGTGTCATTATCATGTGTGACGGCACAGTGTGCCATTGGGCCCGAGGCTATGTGACGTGTGGAGGGGAGAGGGCCTCCTCGCTCCGGCCGCCCGGCCTTGTTTGAAGATCATAGACGCGGAAACTATCGTAGCCATCATATCAACTGTGTCTTCATTGTGTGATGTGCCACCGAGCGTGCCACGGAGATTTGTCTTTGCAGCATTTGCCATTCACATCTCCTCCTGGTCAGTCTCATTGCTTTCACTAAAGTGCCATTTTCTGTTCAATATAAATTGGGTGAGAAATTGAGCCCAATGACACATTTCAGCACCATGGCTCTGTTCCACAGTAGCAAGGACGGCGCTGGCAGGTTTTGTGAAAATGTGTTTAAAATGCTATCCGAGCGTTATGTTGCAGCAATAAAACCAGCAGCTTGTGTACATAGTCTCTTATCTTCCCCTGTCCATGTGTGCTCTGTGGCTTCTCCTCTGCTTCAGCCTTAGGCACATGTGTTGGGCCTCTACTACCAAATGGGAGAGAGTCTCAATTATACACAATGAACTGATCATCATCATTCATCTCTTTCCTTACACGTGGACACATTCTTCAAATGAGAGGATTGATATTTCTTATGTTGTGATCGCTATAAAGCAGGAGAAAGGAAACAATTAGCATAATACGCCGCAGTATCGCAAACATTTATTTTACTTTCTAGTAATTAGGCGTTCCCAAATCACTTGTCTCGCATATTTTGACTGTTACAAATGGCAGAATACAGGAGAACATCTCATTAAGCATACAGAAAAGGGCTTTCCTTGCCTGTGTGGAGCCCTGCTGTGTTTTATGTTTGGAGTGCTGCAGTTTCCTCTGCAGATTGTGTTGCTACAGTTTGGAAGCACCTCTGCTCCATCTCAGTCTATGGAGGAGCATCAGGAGCGACTGCATGTGTAAGCACACTGTGTTTATGTCAGGCCACTGTATGCAGAGGCCCGCTGTGGCGACCCCCAGCCCTGCGTTTGGGCTGTGACATGCTGGCTGTGGCCCAGCGGAGGCAGTCTTTCTCTGTGCTGCTGCTGCTGCTGCTGCTGCTGAGTTCTGTAATTAAAGGCAGAGGTAAGTCCAGGGGAGAAGGCTGGGCTCTGATTGCTTTTCATGGCTGCGAGCAGAGAGCTGCAGCGTGTCCTGAGGGACTGAGGCGCTGCTGAGCTCTTTGCCGCCTGCTCTGCCCCCCAGACGGGAGCTGTTCCAGGAAGACACACGCATTTGTACTTGCATGCTACTGGCATGCTTATGTGCACACATGTGAACTCACTCAAACACATTCTGCTGCACACAAACACACTGACACACACAACTCAGAGTGGCTGAGAGAGGCAAAAATTACATCTGTAGCTGACAGGCAAACTGTGCTAATCTACTTTAAAGAATGCCCCGTTTTAGAAAATATGTGTCAGTACGAGGCGGCGAGGCAAAACTGTTACAGCGCAGTCATGTAATGAATTAAAAACAACGCAGTCACAAAGACGTTACAGATCTCTCCCTCGATTGGCTGCTCTTTGGCATTGACAGAGCAGTTGATGTGTGATTGGGCTAAGTGTAGATGTGAGCAGAGGCCGCCCGTGGCTGCACCCCCCTGCCTCCTTTTTCCTCTTTCACTTCCATAGCAGCAGCCAAACCGACGAGGGTTTGCCCTGCACTCTGAGGGCCAGGCAAACATGGACACGCTCACATGCAGGATCTGGGTGGGCCCCAGCGCTTTTTTAAAAAGATGAGAAAAATGGCCTCAGTGCTCTCCTCTCCTCTTTTTCTGTGGATTCATTCATGACAGCTGGCAGGTTAATGTACACTGAGGGTTTAAACCATCATGCCTTACAAGTCCTATCAGAGAGATTCCCGTGGAAGGCAGAAGCAGGAGCACTTTGAGGATGGGGGGTTTAAAAACATAACAGAGGGGAAAGCATTTGGATGCTATTTGAATGCCAAGTCCAGCCACGTTTTTGCATCGTGTTCATGAATTAGTTCTGCCAGGATAATTAAAGTAATGCATCAGGATTTCAGCCATTAACAAATAAAAGTCCAATTAAAGTGGGGTCTATTAAACTACTTTCCGCATTGCCTACTTGATCTCAATATGTAGGCTGGTGGCCACTGGGACCATGAGCATGCAGGCCTGACGTTCATAGCTCATTTCCTGCTTCCACATCAGACCCTTATATTGCAGATGGATAGATAATGTGAAATTTCCCCTGTTCTGCTCATACTCTCGCGGGCCCCCTTGTATTTCAACTCGTGGGATTTTTGAAACAGATAGTGAGATGTAGTGCTGGGAAATTTGAGAAGGAGCTGAAAGAGGTGGAGATTTAATGCAGTGGACACAGGTGCACTGACATGAATGGTGTGAAAGCGGCATATTCACAACATGACTTGGGAGGGAGGAAGCTATATGACAGGGCTGGATTTTAATTGGTTTCACACAGTGTGCTCCTATGTATTGTTCCCTTTGTAATGGCACACACAGTGGCAATAACAGCTCCGGTTTTTGTTATATAATAACACTAATAGATTCCCCTTGTCTGCAATGCCCCTTGTCTAATTTGAGCATGTTTTTTTTTTTAGATTCATCACGCCGAAGCCATAGGAGCTCCATATTCATGTTACGCTGGATGTGTATACTGTCAGGGTCCTGGCTAGTGGAATAATAAGCCACCTTCATTAGCTTTATTTTTGATTTGGTGGTTGGAAAAGAAGGGGGGAGGTGGGTGGGATGAAATAAAGGGGGTTGATGAAGAGAAAGGGAGCAAAACATTGGGTAGGATGCACTGAGAGAGAGGAGAAAACAGAGGAGCAGCATAAGAGAGAGAGAGAGAGAGAGAGAGAGGGGGGGGGAGGATGGACATGGTGGGAAGATTAGAGGAAGGGTTGGACGGACAGAGGGAGAGGGGGGACGGGAAAAAAGGGAGAGACATAGTTACTGTTGATGGTGGGGGTTCAGGGTGCGTCTTTCCAGTACAGCCAGTTGGAACAAACAAACAGTCGCGAGACAGACAGTGTTGTTTCTAATGGGAGAGAAGCTCGCTGTGCCCTGGATGTTTCCCTGCACCTTTCATTTTCTAAATGCTGTTTTGTCTGTTCACCACTTAACAAGCCACCAGTGCCTCAGAAAGAAACCACGCTTTATTTGCTGCTGTACATAATTACCAGCCATTCAAGACAGGCTTGTTTGCTACTCTAAACGATGTTGTGAATTTATGTACAAATAAGAGACAAGACTATATTTTTTGCTGTAAATCTTCCCGCAGCGTCAGTGTCGAAAATTTGTGTCGTTCGGCCGACGATTTGCTGCAATTCATTTTGCTTTAATTGCGATGCTGTTTGTGGACTCTAATCAAATACTAGTGATAACTGAATTGAATGGCTGTTTTATCACAAGCTGATGTATAAGAGCAGAATCACACACAAAAAGCAGATGCAATAGTCTTTCTGTCACATACAGCCAGCTGACGAACGCGCCTTTACTTTTCATTTACCATAGCATGCTAGAGGCGAAACATAATCCATGCGCAACACATCTAAGCAGAAGTCAAATGAGAAATGCTTCTGAATATCTTAACAGAGGATGTGAATTGCATACATGAATTTCAAGTTGGATCTGACCCTGATCTGTTGGATGATGTTGCTGATGACACAACAGCATGACTGCTATTCTACTACGGGTAATAATTATAATCATTCACAGCTAGTGGTCCTTGTCACAGGAGTGGGGCACAATGGAAATAATAATTAGGACTTCTCATTTCAGATGCATTGCAGGAGAGTGTATGAAGTGTGCACTGTGGCTCTTTGACTTCTAGGATGTACAGCTGTGTGTATCCTCGCCTGTTTCCCTGTGTGTGTGTGTTTTAGCTCCTCGCTTAAGAATTTCTGCTGGCTCTGTGTTTTCTTCAGCTTTGTGACTCCTGTTATTTCTCACAATGCACACAAGACTCACATTCCCCCCCACACACAGACACACACACTGTATATTTTACGTTATGACAGTGACCCAGTCTTTGCTGTCATAAACAAGCAGCTAATTGTAGAATAAAGAGGCTTGAAGGGCCAGGATGTCGGCTTCACATTTATTCTGGGCTCACCCCCTGACAGCGACATTCAGTGACGTACCGAAGCTCTGTCATGCGCAAATAGACATTTTTCAACTCGCTATCTCTCGGTGCTCTTCTAACCCATTTCCCCAAGTCATCATTCAGCGACTCTGTCAGAATACAGCCCACATATATCACAGTTGAGCCAGTAAAACGCTCTCCAGAAGGAGTCAAATATGCACCTCCGTGTAGCCGCCATTGATAAAAGAGCTAATTCATCATTTAGTCACACAAAGCCTTGGAGATTCTTTGAAATATTTTGTGTACTGTTGGAATTTAGGATTTCTTCTTGTTTTTTGTTTGCTGAATAATTTCCCAGTTGGCTTTGTGATACAAATGTTGGTTTATAGTTGTATTCTTGCATCAAGTACCACATTTATTTTTCAGTTTATGTATGCAGTATTTCATTTTCCTTCAGTATTTTCCATTCGGTTGCAAATTGTGCTTTTGTCCTCGCAAAAAGGATCTCATTTACTTTAATAAGGGCTGAGTATTGTGCCTTTTTGACCTTTTTTCCCTTTTCGAGTACTAACTGGAATTTCTCCATTGCAATGAGCATCAAAAACAGTCAAAAGGCTGGAACAAAATGCTTGGTGTTAGTGGTTTGTTTCTTTTTTTGCAAAGTTATTCATCATGTCCTGATTAGAATAGCTCTTTAGCTCATTTAATTGATGTAAAGTAGTTGACTTTATGGGCTAAAAAATTATGGATCTATTTTGATGATGGTTAAAAGTCGTTTTAAAAAGTAGAAATGGCAACAAAAATCCTACACACAGCTCCTAAATTTTAAAAAGCTGCAGTTTTTCTTTGACTTATTTGAAAGTAAACTGAGTTTGGACTGTTAGTTTGACAAAAGGGCTAGTTAGCGCTAGTTAATGAAAATAATCCTTGGCTGCAGCCTCGTTGAATTAAAATGAAACTCTGGATGAGAGATGTTTGACTTGTTTTTAAGAATCGATGAATGGTTTTTTTTTAACACTTGAAAATTTGTATTACTCAGCCTTAACAAATGCTGCAGAGTTATGCTGTATTTTCTAAGGTGTATATTGGTGCACCTGATACCAGTTGGCAGTATTATAGAGAGACGGATGTATGTGCGCACCCTGCTAGGGGGCATAAATTGGAAAAGTTTCTTTCATCACAGATACCTTGAGTGAGAAACAGGCTACTAATTGGGGTACATGCTTTTCCCTCGTCTACAGTGTCCAGCATTATTACTTCCAGTGTGAGCATTTTTTGTTATCGCTGTTCTGTTTCTGTCACTATGGGCTAAATACTCCAGGAGCGTCACAAGACCAGCTATTCTCCTTTTATATTCAAATGAAGTTGTGTTCAACCTGCTCCTTTGAGATCTGCCTCTGAGGTGTGTGTGTGTGTGTGCGTATGCTCGCGCTTGAGTGCACCTTTTTGCCTTTTGTGTGCACTATTTGGGATTTGCTTATGGTTTATTTATGCAGGTAATTCCATTGAGAGAAACTCTTTGTCAGGGGAGAGCTAGTGTACAGTCTGCATGCATACTTTATAGCCATATGATCTAATAGGTTTAAAACCTGCTATCAAAGATGTATGCTGCTGCAGTGTTTTGGCTCGAGTGATGAGGCCTCTGGAGAGGTGCTGTATTTATGTGCATTGTGCATAGTGTATGTGTTGCACCGTGTGTATGTGTGTGTGCATATGAAATATCTGTTTTAGGGCAGCCAGTGAAGCCCTCTGTGCTGACTGTTAATCCCAGGGTACTATGAGTCTACCTGGACTTAGTGACTTGACAGAAAATTAGCAATAACAAACACTGTAGCACACCGTCTGTGTCTCTCTCTTATGCTCTTACAAATCTGCCCACAACTCCTGAGGCTTCACAGTGAACGCAGTGACAGTCTGCCAAGCATTTGGAGATGTGAATGTGTACGTACGCATGTGCACATGCTTATTTGGCCCCCTGAGCTTCTATGTGGGCACGGAAGTTTGTTTTTGTGTATGCACGAGCCGGTCCGCATTCGCATAATAACAAAATTATTTCCGTTGTTTTTTTTTTTTCATCATACACTGTACAAAATGATAACGAGTGAACACAGTTATTTGGATAACACCGAGTGCCTACAAGGAACACATATTCAGAGGACAAAGGCTCCATTGTTGAGAGAAAAGCAAAAAAAAATTTGTAACAATTTACACTTTGACTCCATCTCTGGGGGCTTTACGAAATGTTAATTTAAGTTCCCATTATAAAATGTATTTAAGTGAGACTAAGAATTAATTCCATTATTCTTGGAGGCAGCTGGGGCTTCTGTATCCGTCGAGACGGTTTTCTGCTCCCTCCTGAGACCTGTGGGTTTTCCCATCACTTTTAAAATCAATTACCTTTCTAGCTCCCTCGCCTCTCCAACTCTCTCTAAGTACTCTTGTCATATTCTTCATTAGAAAACCCACCACTTCACCTATAGCTCACTGTGAACGCCTCAACCGGAACTCTGTGTATTTTTAAGCGTCCATGGCACATTTGAGTGTCTCTCTCTGATTTATTAATACGTCTCATGCAGCGATGTATAGGTGCAGGCCTGCGCACCTTTTCTCCAGTATATAGCCAACGTTTCTGCTTCAGATATAAATAGGAAGACAATCTGTGGCTGGGTAAGACCTGTTAGTCCTATGTGACACTAAAGCCACAACAAAGGCATTGCTGTACTGCTGCAGCCCTTGGGAGAGATCATGTTATTCTCCCTTGTGCGCCATCTCACAGACATCTCACTGCACTAACTGAGGGGAATAAGCATGGATGGGCTTGACGGCTGCTTCCTATTTTAGTCATCGGCAGGTAGGCGGATGAGTTGAACTGTGGAGGATCTCTGTGCAGCGAAGTCTTCGTCTAATTAGTTTGTCTAATTATGTCTTTGTGCTGGAAATTTCTCAAATTAGTGGTATCGTGCAGAATGTGAGCATGCTCATTATGGTTGTCATGAGAATTGTTGCGGCAGTTGGAGAAGAGAGGAGAAAAGGGAGAGGGAGCGAAGGAGTGTCACTGGACCCAAAAGCTCTTCCCTGGTCTAAATCCTTTTATCAAATACAAATATCTTGTAATGGGAGACGCAGCGCCCAGCTTTCGGCCCAGGAATTCGCAGGGAAAATGTTACTTTTGTCAGTGGAACAACCCCCTCCCCTCCCGGCACAGTGGCTGCACCTATTTGTGGCAGACCACAAAAAGGTCCCCTTTGATTCTCCTTCCTTGTGTGTCAGCTGCGAGAGTGTCACAGCATCAGGGCTGTAAGTGTCTCACATGGAGACACTTTTTGATTTTCCCTCCGTGCGAAGGTGCCACAGAATCAGGGATGTCGACCCCCACCTCCTTGCTACCGTCACCTCCAAGTCCGAGCTGCTTCTCCCGGTGACCGAACGTCCCGGATCACCTGCCAGCTAGCAAAGCCATTTTCCATCCCTCCTCTCCAAAGCTTCTCCTCCCTCTTTCCTTCCATCCCTCAGTCTCCCTTTCACTCCATCTCTCTCTCCCTCTCCTTCCCCCACTCCTGGACCTACAGTAATTGGTATTCCGAGTGGCAGCTGGGATCCATACAAACATAGCAGACAGAGGGAGAGAGCGAGCGAGGCAGAAAGAGTGTGTGTGAGCGAGAGAGAGAGAGACATGGAGGCAGAGAGAAAGAGAAAGCCAGCAAGTCAATACGCTGGTTCATTAGAGCACTGAGTCACAGTGGCCGCTGCCTCGTTTGTTTGTGTTTGTCCAATACTCTGTCTTAAGCAGAGCCCACCGCCTCTGTCCGCTCACACTGGCAAACCTGACAGCAACACACCCCGGGCTGCCTGGTCGCCTGTGATATGGGCTTTTCTGTGCCTGTGAGTATTTGGACACTCTGGCTTATGAAATAATTACCAAATCAGTAGCTCTGCATTAAGCAAAGCGAAGCCTTTTTGCATTATTCTCACCAACCAAGTCCAAGTTCATGGCTCGAGCGGGGCCAGTATGAAAATTGGAACGATACGTATTCGCTCGCCTGTATGTTTGTTCTATATCCGTGCTGCCACTGAGTTTCCATGACTGATTATGTGTCAGCAATATGTGATATTTTTGACCGGATTAACCGAGGTGTTGATGAGACACGCAGCTACAAAAAATAGCGAGCCTGATTATGGCAGCCGATGTAAAGAAGCCAGGCCAGTTCTCTGAAATGGAATTTAGAGACGAGAAGAAAAAAAACAAAAAAAACGAGAGTCTCCATTAGGAAACAAAAATAGGATTCTGCAGTTATTGAAAATATGAAAGTGGATGTTCCAAAAAACAAGAGAGAGGAGTGTTCTCCGGTCACGGCGAGCTGAGAGCCGACCACTTGTCAGGATATTGAAAGAGAGAGAGAGAGAAAGAGAGAGCCAGGTTAAGAGAAAGGGCTGAAATGACCTGTTCTTCTCTTCAAGGCCTGTTTATTTTGGAGGAAATAGTAATATGTCGGTGGCTGTGTGGTTGTCTGGCCGGGGCTGCTGGCTCCCAGGGCCCTCGTGGTGCACAGTGACCTCTCATTACCACTGCTTGAGGGAGCGTGAAACGGAGGAGATCACTCCAAAGGGCAGCTGTGTAGATGCGCCTAACCTTTTAAACCATCGGAATACGTCAACCATACAAATAACTCATTAACCTTATCCATTTAAATGAAAAGCTCCTTCTTTTATGCCGCATCCCCTTCTTCCCTCCTGTATTAGATTTGTTTAATTGGCCATTGCACATGATGAAAATGGCAAGTCCCTTTGCAATGCGGTGTGGTCAAGGAAGCCATGCAGCAGGGCTACGAGGATTTGGCCCCCTTTGCTCCAACACTTAATGAAGCTAGTTTAAGATTTGGGGGGGAGGAGGAGAGAAATTGAGGGTTGTGGAGGTGAAAGCATGTTAGCATAGATGTGTACGTTGTTTAGGAAGTGGCCTCCCGCTCTGTCCAGTAGCACAGGAGGGCATTGATTGGAGGAGCTCAATAGCTCAGGCCTTTTAATCACCTCGCTCAGAGGCTGCATTGTCCCACAGGCCCGGAGAATAAGCGCTGCTAATACCCCTGTGCATATGCACACAGCCACTGGCTTCCAGGCCCTCACAGACCCACACAGGCACTAATCAATAGGCCTGATTACCAACGGGGAGGCAGAGCGGCTTTTGTTCTCATTTGTTCGCGGAAAAAGACGGCCCCCTTCCCAAACATCTCGCCAACTTTTGCCTTCATTTAGACTCAATCTGGTGACGTTTAAAGACCGTGACTGTTTCTGTTTATTCTGATGAGAAATTCGACCTGCTGCACCTGAGAGTCGGATCTGAGGGTGTCAAACGAGAAATGCTTGTTCAGTGAGTCTAGAATAATGTGCTGTTCTGACCCACTTGTAAAGGAAACATTTAGACTTACACATCAGGCTTCTAAAAATGGCATTTCTCTCACTCTCACTCTGTTTTGCACTCTATCTCCATCTCTTCCCTCTCTCTCTCTCTCTCTCTCCCTCCCTCAATCTGTCTCTCTGCCTTCTTGGCTGTCATATCTCTTTATACTGTTTAGAAATGCTGTACATTGTGTTACAGGGTTGTGACTGATAGCCTGCCAATTTCAGCTGTGGCACATCAGAGAGCCTAACCCCCCTCCTCTAAACACAGAGACACACATTAGAGCCGTGACAGTGTGCTCCTTTTACTGCTCTCACTGATTCCATACAGCCTGATTAAGTGTTTTCGCAAAGAAAGCGCCGTTTTTATTTGTTATCCCGAAAACGCCAGCCGAAAAACACGGTGGCCAAAAAAAACCCTGCAGCAATAGCAGAGTGTCTCAATGCAGGAAAACACAGAAACTCCCTCCTGGCATCGGTTTGTGTTGTAGACGTGCTGCAGCTTCACGAGCAATAGACAAGAATTATTGTTCTTTCTCATCAGAGATTCTGAGGCCATTTATATTTCCATCTGCGCAGCCTATCAATAAGCCTCTAAGCCGGGTTTCAAAAACTAATAACATCAATGACTTTAAAAGGGAAAACAAATATCAAAGAAGGGAGGCGTATTAGCAGCCAGAGATGGTGGGTGAATACCGAGATTTGAGTTTGTAGACGGTCTGAAGGGCAGAGTAGTTGTTGTCGTGTCCCATGTCCCTCCTCATTATTACCCCCGAACTCATACAAACACATTGTACACACACTCCTTCCTCTGACTGACACCCTTCTCTGCATTTTTCTGTCTTGTCTCGCTGGCTTCCCTCCCGTCTGCCCTCCCTTTCCCTTCTCCCGTTCCCTCATTCTCTCTCTTTCCCTGTGTATCTCCTTTCTTCTCCTTCTGTCCTTTGCTACCCCCCTCCTCCCACCCCGCCTGCCCCTCTCCTTTGGTTTTGAAGCCAAGTAAAGGAGTCGCCTTCTGAAGCAACGGGGAAATAATTTGTGGCTCCGAGAACAAAGGGAAATCTTTACTGTGAGAGTAATGGAATGGATTTTTGTGATGTGGATGAAAACTGTCTTCGTTTTGGACTCTCATTTTGAGAAACAAAATGCTGATAAAAGATTGCGATTTTAAGAGAGGAATAATAATGGTGTAATGACCGATGGGTGGAATAGATCCTCTTCCTCTTATTAGATTTAAAGAAATAACTTGAAAAAAAAAAACACTTCATAAATGTATTTTTGGTGTGTTGTGGAAGTTTGCAGCTAAAATTGCAGCTACCGCAATTTCAGGAGTGAAATACAGTTTTTAAAAAGCGCCATGTGCAATCCATTATGGTCACATATTGACTGGAAATTCCTCAAAGCCCTCAAGAGACCTCCATGCTCCCTTATTGAGCTGTTATCAATGAGCTGCTTTTCTCTTGGCTCGAGAGACCGCGGACGTATTAGCAGGACATTTATTGTGTTCAAAATAAGGAGTTGGAAAGCCAAAGATGTAGTGGATCTGTCCACCGAACGCTCACTAGCTAGTCTCCTCAACACACATTTCCTCTTATGTGATATCTCGAACTGTGCAGGCTCCCTCACTCAAGAACTAATTTTATTTTTTCACCAACGACAAAACAAATCAAAAATAATTCACAGCTTCATAGTGCAGGCAGTGTGCTGTTGTCTTTTACTTCAATACTTCTCCTTAGAAGTAAATTAAAGAAACTTAATAAGCCAAACTCCAGCTCTTTACAAATGGAGGACATTTTACAATAGAAAATTCTCAGCTTTAAAATAAAAATGCTTCCATTACTACAATGAATAAATTAGTTAGTGACCCTTCTGTGTTCTAGATCCTCAAAGTAACCTGAAAGTGTGTCATTAAACCATCAAAAATATTTTAAAAAATAAGATTTGCAATTATTTCTGCCTTAAAGTGGGCTTAAGTAGTGCCGTAGGGTTTAATGACCCTTTTCACTCGAATGCTTTCTGGCTGTTTGGTGCTGAAAAATCTGCTGGACTTTTCACTGGAGACAGAAAAGAAAGTGTCTCTTCACTTAGGAGCAAACTGGACTCTCTGGCTGTTGAGTGACTGGTGAAAGGCTACAGATTTTTTCCAGTCGTCATTCTGTTCTCACCCTCAGAAACCCATGTTCAAATTATTTTTAGGTATCGGCGATGATGTGACAAGTTAAGTATAATGTCGGCTTATTTTGTGCTACACTGAAATGGTGTGCGCATGTAATGCATGCTCCTGCCTTTTCAATACAGTGAAAATAAGATGTGAAAACTGCATTACCTTTGGTCACAAGGGGCAGAAAAATAGCCTCCACACCAACAGCCAATACATAAGTTATTAATGGATTGTTAAGTTGATATTGTTAATAAATAATCGGCTTCCACATCTTGCAGACAGGGAGCAAAAATAGCATTTTTTGGAGTTGTGTTTTTGACCAGATGAGTTGCCAGTTGAATAGTTATTTTTGCTCTGGTTTTGTCTCCACCATCTGGGCCCTCAAATAAGAAGAAAATAAGATAAGAGCGTGGAAGATGCTGGACTTTGTTCTCTTCACAGGTGCTAACTATAAGCTGTTTTCCGCTGCTGAAAATTCCAGCCCATTTTAGGGCGACCTGTGCATTTTTGTTTGTTCCGACCGCAATTACCAACCTTGTAGATTCTCTTTCATTGCTGTTTTCAGGGTAGAAAAGAATACCTACTCTGGGGGAGGTACTTCTGAGTGGCCCTGAAAAACCGCTGTGCAAGTTTTGGAGTCTTTAAGCTGATTGGTTCAACTCGGAAAGGTCTACAATCACCATTTTTCTGCTCTCTCAATGTCCTCTTAGAGTAGCAGCCTTCTTGTCTCCAACGTCGCCATCAACAAAATTCACTTTATAGGCTAACTAAACAAACCTCCATTGTTCTATTTCCTGCATGCTCATAGAGCTGCAGTTGTGTCACTAACTAATTTGTGGTTGTTTGGTCCAGTTGGAGTTGACGTTGCAGGTGAAGCTGTCGGATGTTACACCGCAATAAAAACAGAAAACCCGAATACAGGGTGATTCTGTGAACATTCGCACCACCTGGAGTTCCTGCAGTGGAAACTGCCTTTTCTTTGTTGTCTGCTGTTGCACAGGCACTAAAGCACACTATGGTTTTAGCAGAACTCCTTTGCAGCTTTGGGGGACATGAGGGTGCTGATCTTTTTATCTAACTACTCTTTTAAAGCATTTTAAACCCATACAATTATTGAGATAATTCACATATTTTTCCGTAAACCAACAGCATTTTATTTTAGGATGATCACACACAGAAATGTTGTTTGAGTTACGCTGTTTACACTTTATCCCCCCCAAAAAAAGTTTTGCTAAAAATTGCAGAGTACCTAAACAATAATTATTATTCATGTGTGACATTATCTTTTTAGTCTGACAACAAAATATTGCTTCCTCTCAACAGTGACCTCCTTTGTTGAAAATAAAATCCCCTTCAAAACAGAATTTGCAGTCCAGACAGAGAGTGAATGTGCTGAAGTGATTAATGGTATTAACCAAACCAATATGACCCCCGCAGATAAGCTGCATTTGTTTAACGTTACGAAACAGAAAATCTCTAAATGAATGCTAATCATAAGAACTTGGGATGATTTCATGAAGGGAGACATAGAAGGCAGCAGCGGTCAGTCGGCTGGTTGATAGAGGCAGTGGGGGAATGACCTCAGCTCTCTGTCTGGTAGCTGCTGGAGTCACAGTGTTAGTCATCTTTAAATCTCATCCATCAGCACAGTGGGCCGGAGAAACAGACCTTACAGTGAAGCAACTTCACCCTCCTTCTGTCACCAGTAATTAAACATGACTGTACTGTACAGTCAGATGCTGGTTACAATGAAAATGTCGTCCAGCTTTAAAGACCCCCTCTGGTGAAACTCAAGTTTTTTACCTTGTTAACACGTCCATATGGTGTTTTTTAATAGGCCGGAAGACTCATCCTCAAGGAAATAAGCAGTCAGCACAGTGTTTGAGCATTTGAAACTGCAGTATACCAATTCAGAAAAAAGTTTCATATGCAGCAACCTTAAAGACTCAATCACGTCAACATGCAGGGTGGGGATTTCTGTATCAGTATTCTTGTTCTGAATTACACCAATATTACAACTTGCCATTGTCATTTTGCAGTGTTTGAGCAGAGTCGTAGGTGAGCTGGTGTGCTCCAGCTGCAGTGAGAGCGGTGGGGCATTCACAGACCTGCACATTGTAAAGAAAGCAGCAATGTAGGTACGTTTAGGTCATTTCCTGGCAGGAAGGCAAACTTCTAAATATTAGGGGTGGGACAAAATATCGATACAGCGATATATCATCGTCCCTCCTCGTGCAATATGAGTACTGATACGCTGGCGCCAAGCTGCCATTTCCGCAGCGTCACAACTCAATGACTCCACACGGTGGCGTTTATCACATGAATGAGGGAGACTTGAGCGGAAATGAACTGGCGGAAGAAGAGTTTGTACAGGTATAATGGTGGACAGCAACGCTACTGTAAGAGACGCCCCATCCACGTTTAAGTCCAAAGTGTGGACCCATTTCGACTTTCGCAACATTGAGGGAACAAGCAAGCTCGACAAAGACTATGCCCTATGCAAGAGCTGCTTCACAAAAGTAAGGTAGACAGGCAACACCACGAACATGCAAACCCACCTGCAACGCCACCATCCTGAACTTCTCGCAGAGAAAGCGGTTGATGCAGCTAACGTTTCAAGTCAGCCTTTTTGTTAGTTGTTAGCCTAACCCTAACCCAGTTTTTGTCAAGTGGTTCATCCAAATTTGTGTCAAATCCAGTGAAAGTGACATCAAATTGCAGTAAATAAATAAATACAGAACTTTTTTACAGGCATTTTATATTTTTCAGGCATTTTATATTTTTCAGTTATAGATATCGTGATGTATCGTTATGTGATTGTCTTGCAATATATTGATTATAGCAGTATCGCTGTATCGTGATAGTATCGGTATTGTGAGCCATGTATCTTGTATTGTATCGTATCGTATCGTGAGGTACCCTGTGATTCCCACCCCTACTAAATATGTAATTTTGAATGAAAGAGTCGGGCTTTTAGGAGTTTTATCAACGACTGTAGAGGGACTTAAAAAATACGAAACTAATATTTATTGTATTTAGCACTGACATTGTGCCAGTTGCTGTCAAAGCTTAGACAATTACATTAATCCTAAAAAATGCCTTCAGAACAATTAATACACAATACTGAACTGATTATCAAGACAGCTGCAGAGCACACTCAGCTGGGTTTAAATCTCCATTGTAGTGGTGAGTGAAAAGAAATAGTTTGATTTTGGTGCAGTCGGAAATTACATTAGTGTGGAGCACAGACTCTGGCCCACTACACTGCAGTAGTAGAGACATTAAATGCAGATTTAATGTCTAGATTTCTGCTGCGTATTTTTTTCTCCATGTCTGTTTTTGTTCCACACAAATCTATCTACATACAAACCACTGATAGTATATGAAGAGAGACAAACCTTCTATTATATCACACATACATACGTTTCATGAACAGCGTTTTCGGGCCTCAGTTTAGAGACTCGGACTGTTGCCATCTTGACAGTGTGTTACCCTTCCTAACTCCTGGCTAATCCAAAAAAGAGAAGAAGAGGAAGAAGAAGAAGAAGAAATCTTTATTTGTCACGAATACATTTTTACAGCATTGTGAAATGTTGTTTTCGCATATCACAGTTGGGGTCAGAGCATAGGGTCAGCCATGGTACAGTGCCCCTGGAGCAGTAAGGGTTAAGGCCTTGCTCAAGGGCCCAACAACAGCGGCATTGGGGTTTGATCCTCTGACCTTCTGATAAGTAGCCCAGACACTTAACTGTTGCGCCACCACTCCCCAACCGCAAAGAGATGGACCATGAGTGGAGCCGAGGTGGGCCATGGACTGTCCTGTGATGAACCCACCTGTCACTCAAAGCGGCCACACCTTTAATTATGCATAACGTTAAACCATAATATAATTTAAACATGTGAGTTATATAAAAATACACTGCCTGCATAGGTGTCATGAAGAGAGAAATTAGCTATAGAGACCAGAACTGTTATTTGTACCAGGCTGTAAACATGTTTATTTCTGCTGTCAAGTTGGACGTTTTAACATGGAGGTCTATGGGGATGGATTTGCTTTTGGACTCATTTGAGGAACTGCAGTTTTTCACACTTCTTTGTGAGCTTAATTTTTCAGTCCTGGAGGTTGTTGCTTGATGCAAACTCACGTCTTATCTAGCAACCTTTCATTTTTAGTATAGTCAAAGAGACCAAGCCTGCAAGAAGAACAAAGGCATCAGTTATTTCAGCAAATGCCCCAATAACAGTATGTTTACGTTACAGTATCAACACACTCTAGTGGTCATATGAATGATGAGAGCAAAGAAAGTTGCTATGGAGGGATGGATCAACGAGACTATAGACTTTAACAGAGAATTAAAGTTGCCGGTGGTTGTTCCCTAAACTTTAAGCGTTTATTATTAAAGCTATGACAGAATGGTCTCTGTAACCCTTCCATAATAGTAATTTATTTCCCACACCAAACTTTAACCAAAGCACTGGCACATCATAAAGCAGATTTATTTTTCAGTTTTGGAAGGAACAGACAAATGATGTCGCCCTGCTGTGATTGGGGTGTTAGATGTGTTTTTCTGGAGGGCATGGACAAACTGTGTTTTATCATTTATTTGGAAAGTTTGCTGCTCCTACTACTTTGCATGTTTCATAAACCATTTAAAGGCCAGTTTGACTCTGTGAAAATTACAATTGACACTGTGGAGATGCATTGTTTTCACGGGACAGCAATGTTTGGTTGTTTGGACCTCCTGGATAAAGTTGAGGTAACCCGTGATGAATGATAAAAATGATGCTTTGTGAAAGACAATACATTTTGTGCATACTGTGGAGAGAAAAAAATAATCATCGACTTCATTGTCAGCTAATTTCATTCATGAAAAACAACCTATAGGTCTGACTCGCTGCTGCATCGTCTTCGCTCATTAAAGCTGCAGAAGAATGGTATCATCAGCAGACGATTGTTCTGCCCTCTTTTGTTGTGGTTCGATATTAGACTCTATTGTTTTGCTGAAGTGGTCAAGATCTTGGAGGAGCCTTCAGAAGGATCTTCAACCCCAACCGTCATTTCCGCCACATCTCTTTTACCATCTCGGAGTGCAGGCAGAGAGGATGTGAAATAGGAGAGTGCCCGTGCATACAGCCATTAATCACAGGCCCAGAGGTAGTAAACACTCTTTGATGGTCATTAGAAAACAGTTCTATTACAGAGGTTACTGTGTCTAGTGGTTAACCTTCTCCTCTTTGATGTATAGCAGCGTGGGTTTTAGAGAAGGAGGAGACGGAGGAGGAGGGGAGGAAGCATCCTCACCTAAGCTGGAATGTCCCCCTTCAGCAGCTTTTGAATCGTTGTGCAATCGTCGTGCAACCTTTTGTTTCCCTCCCCCCAATGCACCTCCTGCTTAAACCCCACCACCACCACCACCAC